>ML109122.1:0-20839 GCA_003697995.1 Taxidea taxus jeffersonii
CTTCATGGTGCACACTGATGTGTTTCTCTTTGATCTCATGGCAGGTGAGTATGAAGTGTGATAGGCTCTGTGTCTTGTGGAGACAGAAAGTTTATGGAGGGAATTAATAACATTAGGAGTTCTTTATTGCTCTCAGCCCATCCTTTATATGATTAGTTATATTGATGGTTTTATTTGGATGAAAACGCCTGCTTAATTGCATAATAAAAAATACTTTTTTTGCTTGTGACAAAATTTAAGAAGTCTGTAAAGAAGTGAAAAACATTAAGCTGTAAAAATATAAATATACCAATTGACATAGTTGACGAGTATAGGAAACACTCGTTGACTAGTGTTATCTTCTTAAAAACAGCTTTATTGAGATATAATGTACATACCACACTATTCATCCATTTAAAGTGTTCAATTCAGTGACCTTTAGTCTATTCAAAGATATGTGCAGCTGCCACCAGTCAGTTTGGAACATCTTCATTACCTCAGAGTGACCCTCCGTGTCGTGGTGGCCGTCACCGACTTACGCCTGCCTCCTCCTCGTCCCTCCACCCCGCCCCCCCGAGTCCTAAGCAACCCCTGATCTACTTTCTTCCTCTGTGGATTTACCTAGTCTAGACATCTCACGTAAAAGGGATCAGGTAATGTGGCCTCTTGTGCCTGGCTTTTTGCCCTTAGCACCCTGTTCTCAGAGTCCACCCAGGCTGTAACAAGTACCAGGACTTCGTTCTTTTTCATGGCTGAGTCAGACCGCATTGTACGGATAGACCACATTTTTATCCTTTCGCCGGCTGATAAACGTTTGGATTGTTTCCACATTTCGGCTAATGTGAAAAGTGCTGCTTTGAACACCTGTATACATTTTTTTTTTATTAGCATACCTGTTTTCAGTTGTTGTGGGTGTATACTTGGGAATGGGATTGCTGGTCCTATGATAAGTGCGTGTCTCGCTTTTTGAGGAACTGCCGGCCTGTCTCTGAGAGGTTGGTTGCACCCTGTTACTTTCCCACTGGCAGCGCCCACGGGCTCTAGTTCCTCGCATTCTCACCAGTGCTGGCTGCCATCCGGCTTTCCGACCTAATGCCAGTATTATCTAAAGATAGAAAAAGGAAAGCCTTTTGAGCAAAATACCAATGCAAAAGTAAAAAATATATAATAACAACAAATTCAGGAATGACAGTTACATCAAGCTAAACAGCATTCACCCCAGGAATGCAAGAGTGGTTGAACAGTGAGTAATAAAAAGTAATATAATTCCTTATTCTAATTAAGTAAAGGAAGAAAAGTTACATCATTTTAATAATGGCACACAAAAACTTTATAATGCTCAACACCCAGTAACTGCACCCTCATCGCAAATTAGGAAGAGAAAGAAAAATTAAACAGTGTCTGCTGGCGACCTACAACAAACATGCCCAAAAGTTAGGTAGGAGAAGCGTACACATTGAGGAACTTGTCCAGACAAGTCTGTGAGATCCTGTCTGAGAGGTACCAGCGAGCTGTAGCGAGACCAAGGGAGAGCACGGAGACGACATCCCTGCCCTGCTGTCCCAGATGGCTCCTGTGTAGTCTCTTGATGTGTGCATACCTGTTTCTGGTCTTCAGGTTGAGGCTTCAGGACAAGTAAATAGGCCTTTTTTCACAGGAAAACTAGGGGTGTGTTTTGGTCTGCTGTCTGGGGGTAGTGCCCTGGGGGGTGTAGCCTGCCGAGAATGGTCTTTCCGGTTGTTACAATTCCATAATAGGACCCAGGAATGCTAACCAACCCCACCACCTCCCTGGCCACCAGAGCCAGATGACCAAGGGGCATCCCCGAGCAGACTCCATACGCCCCACCAGCTTTAGCGAGGCTGAGGGAGAGCATTGGGCTGGGGCTCCAGCTTTCACACGGCCACAGGAGAATGGGGGGCCGGAGCGTTGCCCACCAGCACTGGCAAGGTCCAGGGGAAGTACAAAAATGGAACCCACCAGCGCTTTCGTGTCCCAAAAGGCTCCTGCTCATCTGGCAGACACTGTAAAATTAGTGAATGATTCTCCTTCACATACATTCTAGGAGCTTTTCGAACTGCTGCTTTAGTGCTGGTCCCGAGGCAAGTTAAGTCTGCATGGGGGCCCTGGGGTCTACCAGGTGTGAGCCCTGTTGGTGGCCAGAGACAAATGCTGTAGGGGTTTAGATACGGGTATAGATATTGTAATGTGTTGATTTATTCCTAAGTTGGATTTGCTGGAAGTTTTTATTTATGAGTTTTTTTCTGTTTCCAAGGTAAATCGGTTTGTGATTTCCTTTTTTTATAGCATCTTTGTCAATTTCCAGTATCAATGTGTGGCAGGTTTTCTAAAAGTAACTGAAAAAGTTTTGTTCTTTCTGAACATAGAACACTGTAAACTGGATGAGAATTTATTTTTGAAGATTCTTACATAATTCATACTTGAAATCATTTGGGCCTGAGGCCTTTTATGGGGATCATTCTTCGACAGTTACATAGTTGTCTTTATAATTCTGCTCTGCTTTCAGATTTTTCAACTCCTTCTTGATTCACCTCCTTTTTCTAGAACAATCATCCATTCCATTCAGGCCTTTATAAATATTAACATAAATTATGCCAAAGTACTAAGGAATTAACATGACCTAGGCACGAGGGGTGCAAATTCCACTTTTCATAATGTGATCTCTAAGAGTGGAGGATCAAAGTTATTATTTAATGATTCGAGATTGCGTGAGTTTGCAGAGTAGATGGGTGATTCTTCTGCTTGCCAAGAGTGCACTCCCATTTCAGTCTTCCTAACTTTAGGTCATTCATCCTCCCTCAAATATTTATTGAGGGTTCTTAGGTTATGGAGATCTTACATGTTCTAAACGGAGGGCTGGCAGACGTTCTCTGTTAAGGATCAAATAGTAAAGTTTTATGCTTCACAGGCCGTAGTCTGTTGCCATCCCTCAACCTGGCCGTTGTAGCAGCCTCAAACGATCCATAAAGGGCTGAACATAGTTCCTTCCCAATAAAACTTTATTTATAAAAGCAGACAATGGACTAGATTTGGCAAATGGACTTAGGTGACCCCTCCTTTGGGCATTTTGCTGGGTTTTTGGAATACTGCGGGAAAAAAGCAGCGTCTGCTGTCACAGAACTCTCAGGATAATGGAAAGAGACGAACTGCACGTTCTCATACTGATAATACCCAATACACTTAGTTCCTGGCATGGCCAGTATTTGTTGAATGAGGACCGTTTACCGAGACAAGTGTATGCCACGGGGACGAACCGGGGTGCCTGATCTGTGCTGATTGCTCTTTATTAAATCTGTAAGGTAGTTTTACATGAGACTTTGTATTTTCCTCTGGGCACAAGGGGGCCCATGTCCCTCTTGCATAGACTTTGGGGTGGCTGTTTTCTTCTGAGAATCAACTCTTTTTCTCTGGGGAATAATTTCATGTCTAAAATGTGGAGGGTTGAGGTTGCCGGAATTCTCAATCGAGGCAGATATGCTAATTGCACCGTAACTGTGGTCTCAGCCCACAGGGGACAGTGGGATATTGTGGGCATTAAAGAAATGATTGTGGAAGGAAATTGATGAACAAGTGAATGACAAAATGAATATGCAGTTTTCCAATTAGAAATGAAAAAGCGTACTTGTTATAGGAGCGCCGGCCGTGAAAACAGCTAGTATGAGCTCACATACCCAGTCTGCCCTTACTCGCGTGTGCAAGTGGACAAGTCTAGTCGCCTCTCTGCCTCGATCACCCTAACACGTAAAGTGGAAATAAATAAAAATATTCCCTGACTTAGTATTATGATTATGGGGATTAAGTGAAGGAAGACACCTAAAGGGTGTGAGAGTGTCGGCCCAGAGCAAACACTTCATAGTCGCTGCGCATTATCCAGTGCAGCAGGGAAAATGCAACACGTGTGAGTATGAACCTCATTAGAAGTTGTATTTCATATTTTCTTTACAACTGCTGTATCACAGATGTCAGCCGGTCAAAATGCACGCCGGCCTCAGCGCTGACAGAGGCCAGCACCAGGCGTGAGGGTAAAGCCCTAGAGTTCTGGAAGAGCGGGGGGCTCTGAGGGAGTGAGGCCAGCAGCTGCTTTCCGGCCCACAGGAAAGTTCCGTAGTGTGTCCACACCGAGCCCCGCGCACGCGTGCAAGCAGCGTGCCTTCACGCACGCTGGTGTCTGCCGTGTGAGCGCATGAACGGGGCAGACGGCGGCTTGTCTTTGGACACCTGTATCTATTGAGTCAGAGTGCTAACTTTCCACAGGGTATAGATGAGCTGAAATTTATATTCATGTCTGATAAAGTTTGCCTGTAAACTCCGAATTTCTCACTGGCTTACCCCTGTTTATTGTTTGTCTTTAGATATATGCAAAAAATCTGGTGAACGCAGATCGTTGTGCACTTTTCCAGGTAGACCATAAGAACAAGGAGTTATATTCAGACCTGTTTGATATTGGAGAGGAAAAGGAAGGAAAACCTGTCTTCAAGAAGACCAAAGAGATAAGGTACAGCTGGAAGTCGAGTGTCCCTACGCGGTCACTGCAGCTGTGCGGGTGTCCCGTTACCCACTCTTCTGTGCCTATCCACAGGTGTGCTGACAGTACTTGTCATACTGTGATATCATTCCCACCAGGACCCGCCTCCTGAAGGTAGTACTTCTGGGAATGACATTGCAGTGCCAGCGAAACCGCGCCTAGGAAGCTTTAGCGTCACTCCTGGAAATGCCGTCTTCCGGAGGCGGTCCTTTTGGAAATCATGTTGGAAAAACTTACTAGTGCTCCCAGGTAGGTAAAGGTTCATCCCACCTGGAGTCTGCAGGGTTTTCCTATGTCTTGGAACAGGGCATACTTAAAAACCACTGCCCCATCCTTCGCATACTACGGGGCTGTGTCCAAGTCCAGACCACAGTGGAGATTGACCTGGTGTAGTTAATGGCGTAAACACATTATGCTATAACTGACCAGTTGGTTTAATCGGTCACCTAGCACACTTCTGTTGCATCTAGAAACCAAAGCTTCTTTGTTCTTTAAATGGCAGTTTCTGTCACTTAAATGAACAGAGTGATGTTTAACTGGTAGAGGCCTGCTTGCTCAATCTTTTATCACAATCTGAGCATCTACAAGGAGCACTGTCACCAAACGTTAAAGAATCAAGCTTAACATTTAAAAAACTTGGCCTTTTTTTTTTAGACATTTGCATCCCTTTTGCTTATGTATCTTGTTTAACTATTTTCCACATCATAACACAAAGTTGGTAGTAACAACATTGTAGTAAAACACTCTTCCTTATTAATTATGAATTGCTATTCACTGGCCTGTCACATACGAGAGCCACACAGGTGTGCGAGAACAGGAGCGAGGTCCCAAACCTGCCCTCACCGCTGCCTGCCGCAGAGCACTCCCCATTCTAGGGCCCTAGGGTGATGGATCCCATATTCCACACTCACGGAACTCCGAATTAGAGCCACTATTTAGATTTTTTGTTTTTACTTGTTTTATTTTTGGTTTCTTTGTTTCCTAGACCTGAGTCAGTCTGGTCAAGTAATTTCTCTTGTGGAAGGTTCAGGTGTTGCTAGCCAGGGCTGACACCGATCTCGATCTCATCTTGGAGACAATAACCTGAACTATGTGTTGACAAGCGTGGGAGAACCAGGGGGATCTGCTGGGCTGCAGCTCTCTCGGTTGGCCGGTTGATGTCAGCCGTTGATGGAAGGGCCTGCCTCTTAGTGATCTGACCGGAGATAGCAGACCAGGGAAACCAAGCATAAATCATGAAATGCATTCTGACACTCTTTGCTTACAGCAGTCTACTATGTTCTGGTCCTGTTGTTCAAACCACGGGAAAGCCAGGACCAAGAAACCTTGCTCTTTACACAATGTTGGGGTCGCTTTTTGGCATTTTAAGAAAGTTGATTCTCTTTTGTGTCAACTGTCTTTTGTTTTTTTTCTTTATTTCAATAATAGTTATTTCCTATGATATTGAAAATGTGATATTATGGAAATTATTTTTAAGCTATTGAAATCTGTAGATTTTGTGGGCTATAGACCTCTTTCTTAATTTTGAAATGAGTGCGTATACTATGGTGATATTGTAATGAGAAAACTATTTACAAAATAAGAATGTATTTATAAAAGAAAGTGCTGATATTAGATATCTAAACATAAATAATCAAATAATGCTTGTATTTTGTTTTTAAATTTAACAAATTAGAGAAGCAAAGATACTAGAAGTTTTAAATTGTGTTGTTTTTATATAGTGCTTGTGTTACAGAAGCCTTAAGGTCCCAGTCCTGCATAGTATGTCAAATCAGACATAACCTCTAAGTTTGGTTATATGCGTGGTGGAAAATACACTGGTGTAGACCTGTATTTTTGCTTTTATGGTGCCACTAACTTTTTAGGAATGTTGGCAGGTTACTGAACCCTTGTAGGCTTCTGTTCACACAGTGAGAATTAATTAAGAAAATTTATGTTGAGGGGGTCTGTCTGGCTTAGTCATTAGAGCATGGGACTCTTGATCTCCGGGTCATGAGTTCAAGCCCCACATTGGGCATGGATAAATAAATTAAGTAATTAATTTAAAGAAAATTTATGTTGAAGCATCTTGTAAATTATAAGGTACTTTGCAAATATAAAAGATTATTATTGGTCGGTAGAGGGGAGTGCTAGTTAATTTCTCAATTTCAGTTTGTGATCCAGTATAACTTAATATATTGTGGATTATATCTTTTAAAATAAGCTTCTAAAGTGATTACCATGCAGTGTTTCTCTGCTTTGTTATATAAGAGGATTTTGAATATGTACATGTAAAATTAATGCAAGTATGTAAAACAAAACGATGCTTTTTTCTTTAATATTTAGTAGTAGTGAAACGTTTCAAGTTATTTCACAACATCTGTATTTTAATTGGCATGTCCCTCTCTTTTATATCTGCAGATTTTCAATTGAGAAAGGAATTGCTGGTCAGGTAGCAAGAACAGGGGAAGTCCTGAACATTCCAGATGCCTATGCAGACCCACGCTTTAACAGGTAAGAAATCATTTATGCCCAGTCAGTCTCTCTTTCTGTCCTATCTGCTGCGGCCTCTGTGCTCCCCACGGGCCAGTGCCGTGGACGCCTTCCCCTGGGCGCTCTGTTACACTTTCTTTGAACCAACTCTATTATCAGTACTCAGTGTTTCCAGATTCTTATAAAATGACAGACTCTAAACCATTAATGAGATCCAGCTATGAGACATTAAAATGTTACAAAACCATTTATACAGGAAGAGTTTAAGTTTGCAAGGCTGTCTTTGTTTTCATTATAGTGTTAATTATTCTGTCCTGGGCATGTTCTCCATCAGACCAGACCCTCCCTGCAAGGCAGTAACACTGACTGATGCAAGTACCTCCCTGTGAATTCCAGCTCCGTCATTTATTAGCTCGAAAGCGACCACGCTGATGCCCGTTTTATAGGGTACTTTCTGTTTTGTTTTGGTTTGTTTGTTTTGGTTCTGGTAAGATTAGAGAAAATACTCATAAGAGATCTGGCAACTTCACCTGATACAAAGTGAGAACTCCATTAATTGCTGCTTTTACCGGATATTATTAAAGTTGGATATTAAATGGCATGTAAAGATTTTCTGTTTTGAGTTTCTTTGGAGAACTAGGAACCAAATTATGTAATCTGATTTTTATAAATCTCAAAATTAAAGTTTTGCTGTGACTGGTAGGGAATAATAGTCCAGATATTTTGACAGTAGTGTCCTGTTAATTCAAACATTTGGTTTACTGTAAAAGACAATTAAATAGCATCAGCAATAAGTATTTTCAGAAATTTGATCAGGGTCAAATATGTGCAACTTGTATATAAGCACAGTTAAACAGCCCAGTGAAGCATCTTATCAGTAAATTACGAGTATGCAGAAAATCTCAGGGTTTTTTTCCCCCCCAAAAAAATCAAACATGTTATTTTAGGGCTTAAATATTGAAAATATTGATATACCCTTATTTAAAACTGTTATGTAAAAATTTTATGGGTCAACTTTTAAGAACGTGAAAAGGTAAGCAACAGATGGTGAGAAAATATTTGCAAAATGTGTATCTGACAAAATACTTGTGTCCAGAGGATGTAAACAACTCCTTGAGCATAATAAGATAAGCTGATTTAATAAATAGAACCCAGAATTTTAACAGACATTTCACAGAAGAAGACACATGAATAGCCATTAAACACACGAGCGGATGTTTGATGTGGGGGAAGCAGAAATATGACCTGAGACCTCACTGCACAGCAGTTTGAATGGATACAGTTTGTAGCAAGTGGCCTTAGCTGGTGCTGGGTGGCTCAGGGTTGTGGGATCAAGCCCCACATCAGGCTTTGCGCTGAGTGTCGCGTGTGCTTGGGATTCTCTCTCTCTCTCTTTCTCCCCGCCAGTCCCCCCCCCCCATAGATAAATAAATCTTAAAAAAAAAAAATTAGAAGTGGCATTAGCAGGTGTTGGCAAGGATGTGGAGACACTTGGGCTCTCACACTCTGCTGATGGGAGCGTGTAATGGTACAACCGCTTTGGAAAACGGTTGCGCAGAGTCTTGTATGGTTAAGTGTACACTTACTGTACTCAACCAGCCTCACACGTGGGTATCAAGAAAAGCAACATCTGTCCCCACAAAAATCTGTATGCAGATCTCCAAAACATCATTATTCACAGTTACCAGGAAACTGGCCGTCAACAAAGAATACCCTCCATGAACCGGTGAGTGGGTAGCTAAAATGTGGTCTGCCCGTGCCCCAGAGTAGCCCTGTACAGGGAAAAGGGCTGAGCCCCTGACACCTGCCACAGGATCCATGCATCTCAAAACAGTTCAGGGAGCACGAATGACAGCATCTCACTCACTGCCTTCGGGTACATGGTTGTGTCTATGGGACTGAGTCTTATTTGCCAGAAATATTTTCTCTGAATCAGGAGTCAGCAACATTTTCTATTAAGGATCAGATAGTAAGTATTTGGGGCCATAACATCTCTTGTCACAAGTCCTCAGCTGTCATAGGCTGGCAACAGTCCGTGCAAGGACAGTGGCCATGTATTCCGTTAAGACCGTTCACAGAACAGGAACAGTGTGTCGTGTGCTGACCCTGCTCTAAGTTCTCAAGGTGATCGCTCCTGTCTGCGAGTTGCAGCTCTTGTAACATAGGACCAAGTTCAAAGGAACATGTGACTTCACCAGATTTATCACATGCATCCCCTGCATCCGATGTGTGTTTACTTAACAATGCCCTGCACACGTGAGACTGAACAAGCCGAACGTCTCCGAGAGACTGTTCTGGAAATCTCTCTTGAAAACAAAAGAGCAAATTGGTTAGAATATTTTTGAAGAGATTTTAACAAAACACTTTCAAAGGTCACATAGTCCTTGAGCTTAGAAGCTCAGCAGTTCCATTATGATTATTTGTAATAGAAGCATGTAAACTGCGAAACCAGGTTGAGATTTATGGCAGAATGTGCAGCTTATTCTCTCCTGTGCTTGTGCGCTGCCGTGGGGCCTTACCCGTGGCGCAGGGAGGTGGACTTGTACACGGGGTACACCACCCGGAATATCCTGTGCATGCCCATCGTGAGCCGAGGGAGCGTGATCGGCGTGGTGCAGATGGTGAACAAGATCAGCGGCAGTGCCTTCTCGAAAACGGACGAGAACAACTTCAAGATGTTCGCCGTCTTCTGTGCTTTAGCCTTACACTGTGCCAATGTAAGTAATGCTCTCCTAAATAGCTTTTTAAATACTCAGTATCAGCTTTAAAACTGCTTAAATAAAGTAGGGGAAAGGATCGGGTTTTGTTTTGCTGTCTTGTTTGGTTTTCTCAGTATTTCCTTCATGCATGACAAACGGTGATTCCTGGTTCTACATATTCTAGGAAATGTCTTAAAATGCTTGGGGGAAAAAGTCCAATATTTTAGCATTTGTTTCAAGGTGTGAATTTGTTAAAAAGAAAAATTGGGTTAGTATAAAGGTAAAGTGTTCGAGCAGGAGGTTTATGTCTCATGGTGTCTACTGAAATGAGAAGGAAAATGTGACATAAACCCTTACTGTTTGTCATATGTAGTCCACTTGAGAGTCTTGTACGAATGCGAGCGATGAATCCTGTGTGAAGACCGCCCGGGACGCCTCTAGGTGTCCCCTCACTTGACCCTCGCGGCACGTCTGTCCTGGTCCCTGCGTCCTACATGAAGTTCCACTTGTCTTACAAGGTCTCACTTTAAAATAGTTGCGTGAAACATCCGTGTTCCACATACGTTAGTATCCTTCAGTGATATTACTGATCATTTTTAAAAAGTCAGGGATAATTTTATTCACCTTTTTTTTTTTTTAAAGCTAAACCGACCTAAATGGGAGTTAACACCTTACTAATGTAGAAAAATGGCCTTTTTGGAAATAGAACCTCAAGTTCCATAGGAGCAGCCACACAGCTAATGGAATCGGCTGAGAGATGATTAGGAGCAAAGATGGCAAAACAGGATGCACTGGTGACTAGGGTTAACGGGTTGCACTTGGGCTGCACTTGGGGCTGATGCCCCTCTTCCCGCTGCATCACACACAACCCCGCCCCGGGGCCCTTTCCTGCTGCTTGGTTCATGCAGTTGTGAGATGCTTTCTGCTTCAGACATTCTCTGTACCTTTGTTTCTCCCTACGAATAAAAATATTGATAGCTTACATAATTGCTTAGTTTGAAAGTTGCACAGAATGTAATTTCAAATATATCCTGAATATTGATTTTCATCGATTTTTGAGTGTGTCCAGTGGAATGTACTGCAGCTGCTTGAGAGCCAGTATAGTCCGTGTAAGACTACAACAGCGGGCTCTTATGAATGGAAATCACAGCGTCTTTGTTTCCTCTCTCTGAATGTGTATCTCTGTGACCCCACAAAAGTTTGATCCAATGTAATGTATGTTATTCTTAAGAGTGTTTTATTAATTAAGATAATCTAAAACATGGATAATAAGTGTCAAAAATTAATATTGGCTCAAGGTAGTATATTTTGTTATTATTAGGATACATGTGGTCAGAGCAACCATATTAGGAAATTTCGATAAGTAATTATCAAAAGCAAAAAATACAAATTATGGGTGTATTATATCCTAATGAGATGTCTGTGGCTTAAAATAAAAAGCTAATATACCCGTGCATGCATTTTACCTACTTTAGAATGAAACTAAGTTTAGTGTAAGTTTTTTATACCGTCTGTTTTGAAAGAACTTCGACGGAAAGCAAAGTTGTAAAAGTAATACAAAGATTCCCTTAGAGCTTCCTAGTGCTACCCTTGTCACGCTGATGCTCCTCCTCTTGTCTCTCCCGGCCTTGCCCACAGCCACCGTTTTCCTCCCATCCTTGGGAGCCCTAAGCCCTAAGTCCTTCGGCTTGTATTTTCTAAAGACAGGCCCGTCATCTTACTCTCTGCTGTATTTTAAGAGTCCAGAAGTTCACGCTGGCACTTAGTGTGTGACGGCTGCCCTAAGTGGCACCGCAGACCGGGTGGCTTAGAGAACAGAAGTTATTTAGCCGCAGTTCTGGCAACTGAAGTCCAAGATGTCAGTGGGTTTGGTTTCTTCTGAGGCCTCTCCCCTTGGTCTGTAGATGGCCTTCATCTGTCCCCCTGTGTCTTCATACGGACTTCCCTCTGTGTGTGTCTGTGTCCTCACCCCCCTCCTTGTAAGGATGCTTGTCATACTGATGCGGGCCCACCCTGCTGAGCTCATTTTACCTTGATTACTTCCTTCAAGGACCCGTGTCCAGATGTGTCACATTCTGAGGTACTGGGGATTTAAGGTTTCAATATAAAATTTGGGGGAACATAACTCAGCCGAATGGTACAAGGAACCGTTCGTTAGCTAAACTCTGAAGTTCTTTAGTGCCTTTAATCTGGAACCATTCCTTACTCCTTGCCTCGCATGACCTGAGTATTTTTGAAGTGTATAGACCGGTTATTTTATAGAATGCTTCTTAATTTGGACTGGTCTGGTACTTCCGCATGATTATATGAGGTTGTGATCTTGACAGGAATATGGCGGAATGATGCGTTCCCATCGAGTCCCGGTAGCAGGCACACATTCTCTCACTGGTGATGTTGGCTTCATCACTTGGTTAAGGCAGTGTCTCCCAGGTTTCTCCTCTGAAACGCTTTCCCTCTTTTTCTCATTATTTTGGAAGAGAGTTTTCCATAATCCTCTGCCATCATTCTCTCTTCCCCGGACATATATTCCTGTCCCACCCCGTAGAACTCCTTCTGGTTGTCTCCTTTCCATCTTTGGAACTTTGTTCTTTGACGCTGAGGAATAGGATTCCCACTATTCAGCAACAATGTTATTCCTACTCACTGAGGAATTTTTGAGGAAGCCCTAAGAATTGCTTTCATTAATGAGTAAATAGCAGAAAGAATTTTATTATAGCAATTTCTCTTAATTCAAATTCCACCTGAGCTAAGATGCCAAGAAGTACTGATAATTCCATCATCGAAGGTTATTTCAAATGATCTATCAGCTGAAGATTTATTTAGATTCACCACCATCGATATTTTATGAAAACTTCAGAATCTGCTATTTGACCTCATTAATACCATATTTCATATTTTCCTGTGTTGCAAGAGGTTTTGTATTTAAGCAGTTTGAGGAAGGGGTTATTTTTAAATGGGAGGGGGACAAAAGTCATTTTTTAGGTCAGAGTATGCATGAAAGTTAAGGAGGTAGAAGTCGATCCTCTTAAAATCTGCCTAGGTTTCTGTGTGTCTCTTGAAGAATACGTCACTGTCCATGAACTTGAGTTAACTCAGCCGTGTCATTAGAGGAACTGGCTCCGAGGGTCCAGAGCTCTTCTGACCTGCTGGGTGTTGCATCACAAAACCTGGATGCAAACATGATTAAATGTTTAGACCAAACTAAACCCAAATTTAAACAAGAAAAGTAACATCCCTGGGAGGTCATGCATAAGTTAACAGGAATTCTGTCTTTGCATTTGTAGCCTGGTCCAGGTCCAGGTGGGGGTTGTACACCAGCCGGCCCACACAGTTCAGTTACGGAGGCGGTTCGCAGTGGATTTCTCCTTCCATCGTGCACCCCACGCATTTGCTGCCTGTGGCAGAGTACTTGGAATAGTTTCTGAAGTCATATATTACTACACATCTCATCTTTCACAAAAAGATAAATATTCCGAGTGTGCCGATCTTTTAGGATGACAAAGTACAGTCAATATTTCATTATTTGGAAGATAGATTCAAATAAACAGTCTTTAATCTGACTTTGGCATCGCAAGTCCCATTCACACTGAATAAGAAAACAGCTGCTTTTCCAAGTAAACTCGTCCTGCGAAGAGAGCACATGGGAAACGGGTGTCTGCGAGTATTCTTGTCACCATCGTATTGTCACGTGACTCCCACATACACATGTTCACAGGCTTTACAGAGACGACGGGCAGAGCACTTCTAAGCAGCTTTCTTGAGGGTTATAGGTACTCGGTGTGCTGCGTATGTCCAGAGTGTGACAAGCGCCTGTGCGCACAGCCCAAGGAAACCGTCACTGCCACCAAGCCACGACGCATCCACTGTGTCACGTGTTTCTGGGTGCCCCTGGAAACCGTCCCTCAAGACCCTTCCCATCTTTACCCCCACCACCCCCGTTTTGGGTAACCACGGATCTGCTCTTTGTCACCATAATAAATTACTTTGCATTTTTCTAGAGTTATTTTATATCAATGGAATCCTAAAGTCAGTATCCCTTTTTGTCTTGGGTTCTTTCACTCAGCACAATTATTTGGAGATTCATCGATGGCATCGCATGTATGAATAGTTCATTCCTTTTTATTACTGAAAATTCCGTTGAATAGAGATACTGTGAACTACTCAGACACCTGTTGAAGGGCATCTGAGTCGTTTCTAGGATTTGGCTATTACAGATCACGCTGCAGTAAGCATCTGTGCACAAGTGTTTGTGAGTGTGGCTTTCGTTTCCATTGAGTAAATACCTAGACGTGGAGCAGCAGGTCAGGAGTGAGGCATGTTTAGAAAACTGCCAAACTGTTTTGCAAAGCAGCTGAGCCCCTGGCACATTCCCAGCACCCCCGTGTGTGTTCCAGTTCCTCGGCATTTGCCATCTCTGTGTCTTCTCAAATTGCTCATTTTTGTTTGCAACTGCTTGTTTTCTTACTGAGTTTTGATAGTCCTTCATATGTTCTAGACACAAGGTATTGTCAGATAAGTTACTGCAAATATTTGTTCCCAGAGTTTGGCTTGGCTTGTCATTCTCTTAACAGGTTCTTTCTGGGAGCAGTTGTTAATCTTGAAGAAGTCCAATTGGGTTTTTTTCTATTTTATTTTATTGTATTTTATTTCTTTCCAATGTTCCAAAATTCGTTGTTTATGCACTACACCCAGTGCTCCACGCAGTCCGTGCCCTCCTTAATGCCCACCACCATGCTCCCGCGACCTCCCACCATCCTCCCTTCCAAAACCCTCAGTGTGTTTCCCAGAGTCCACAGTCTCTTATGGTTCATCTCTCCCTCCGATTTCCCCCAACTCCCTTCTCCTCTCCATCTCCCTGTGTCCTCTGTGTTATTCCTTATGCCCCACAAGTAAGTGAAACCATATGATGATTGACTCTCTCTGCTTGACTTATGTCACTCAGCATCATCTCCTCCAGTCCCGTCCATGTCGATGCAAATGATGGCTGAGTAATACTCCATTGTATATATGGACCATATCCTCTTTATCCATCTGTCCGTTAAAGGTCATCTTGGTTCTTTCCACAGTTTGGCTATTGGGGAATTGATGCTATGAACACTGGAGTACAGATGGCCCTTCCTTTCACTACATCTGTGTCTTTGGGGTAAATACCCAGTAATGCAATTGCAGGGTCACAGGGTAGCTCTATTTTTAATTCTTTTCATGATGATGCAGTTTGCATTGTATCAAAGATCTATTTGCCTATCGTCAGGTCACAACGATTTTCTCCTATGTTTTCTTCTAGAAGTGTAGTTTTACATTAAGTCTGGGATCCATTTTGAGTAAATTTTTGCATATGGTTCAAGGCAAGGGTCATCTTGCATTTA
This sequence comes from Taxidea taxus jeffersonii, assembly GCA_003697995.1. Taxonomy (NCBI): domain Eukaryota; kingdom Metazoa; phylum Chordata; class Mammalia; order Carnivora; family Mustelidae; genus Taxidea; species Taxidea taxus. The sequence continues at coordinate 15,063 of ML109122.1, forward strand.
TTTATTTGCATTTGAGTGTCAGTTGGTCCAGCACTGTTTGTTACATTTGCTGTCCTTTCTCCACCCTCTTGCCTGTACACATCTGTTGAGAACCAGCCGATGTTTAGGAACATGATGTCCTCTTGGCATATGCGCTCCTTTATCCTTTGAAATAATCCTTCGTTAGCCCTGGTAATAGTCTTTGCTCTGGAGTCTGCTTTATCTGGGACTAATCCAGCCACTCTGGCTTTCTTTGGACTGGTGTTACGTGGTATGTCTTTTCCATCATTTTACCTTATGTAGGTCTTTAATTTTTTTTATTTGTTTATTTTTTCCCACTGTAGCACATACCCTCCCCCATGTCCGTCCCCCAGCCGCCCCATCCCTCCAGCCCCCTCCCCTTCAGCAGCCCTCAGTTTGTTTCCTGAGATTGCAATTCCCTTACGGTCTGTCTCCTCCTCTGCCTTCATCTTGTTTCATTTCGGATTCTCATGAGCAGCATAAGCTGGGTCTTGCTTTTTTATCCCGTCAGGCAGTCTGTGCTTTTTAACCAACATGTTTGCACGGTCACCTCCTATGTTTAAGTATAAATTCGCCTTCTTGTTTTGTTTGCCCCATTGTTCCGTATTCCCTTTTACCTCTTTCTTCCTTTAAAATGCAGTGTTGTTTGTGGCATTACTTTATGAAACAGCTTTTATCTTACTAAAGTCTTCCCCATGAAGAGTTTCATGAAGTCTCATTGGTCGAACCTGGTGGATGATATCTAACTCGCTTGCAGGATTAACTGATGGCTATCGGGGGAAATGGAAAGTTAGGTGAATTCAAGCCAGAAATGGTAGTGGCTATGGAGCAGCACCCTAAGTGTGATGCGTAAGAATAACCAGTCCTTTATTCCATTTGGATCCACATTCTTTGTGGCATGTCTTTCTCCAATAGTATAATTGAAAATCTCTAGGTATTGAAGTAAATCAGACTGAACCCAGACCTTAACATCACCATCTCACAGATGACTAAAGAAAAAACTTGACAGTTGATAACATAATTAGTGCTTTAATTATAAGATAGGTAATTGTCTAATAAGAATAAAAAGAATCTTGCTCAGTAATAAAATATTAAAAGTAAGTACTTTTTATTTCTATCTTTTTCTATTTCTATTTTAATATAAACAGTGGGTCTGCACAGGACACGTGCATGTGTGTAAAATTGCTAAAGGACTGTTCATTTATTGGGCATGCCTGTCCTGGGTTCTTCTACTGATAAAGGACTTCATGGCCAAACATTGTTGAGATTCCCTGGACTAAAGGACTTTGACATCACCAAGAACTAAGATAAATATTTTTAAAAAGAGACATAGGAAAAAATGTTACTTGCTGACTGATGGAGTCCCTGTCTCCGTGGGTTTGGGCTGCGGGAACAGAACAACACAGACGGCGTGGTCTAGAAATGGCAGACCCTGATTTCTCACAGCTCTGGGGGCCGGGAGTCTAAGCGGAGGGGTCGGTGGGTAGATACAAGGAGTCTCACAATCCAGACAATCCAGAGTTGTCTGGATGCAGAAGTGATAAGTCACTCAAAAGGGAGATACCGTGTTTGTTTTCAGCATACGTGTTTTGTAACTTCAGCGGCCCCTGTGGGCATCTTCATGGTACATGGAAACGCAGAGTCATGAGAGTTGATGGGTAACAGCAGTGGTCTCAGCTCTAGTTCTGATTCTTAGTGACAGAACTACTTTAAACGCTCATTTCGTCTTACCTTTTGTTCGGATCTGCCTTGCAGATGTACCACCGAATCCGCCATTCCGAGTGCATCTACCGGGTGACGATGGAGAAGCTGTCCTACCACAGCATCTGCACGGCCGAGGAGTGGCAGGGCCTCATGCGCTTCAGCCTCCCCGTGCGCCTCTGCAAGGAGATCGAACTGTGAGGCCCCGTCCTATCTGTTTCTCCACCGGCAGGTTCCTCACTTGGTTCAGCCTGGGGTGACGTGGGCACAGAAGTAGCATCGCAAGCACCATGCCACCTGTGTGGTGCTGGTGTTGCCATGGTCCCTTCTCGGGGGACACCACATCTCATGAGAGAGCGTGGACGTGAGGGCCACATCTCTTCGTCATTAAAAACAATCTCAACACCATTTTGAAATTAGTTAAACGTTAGTTTCCCTGTTCTCTGCTGCCTCCTTTACACCTTCTATATGGCACTTACTACTGAAAATGGCATCTGAAAATTTTCATTTCCGTATAATTCTTAAATTGACGGACTGGATTTTAGAATTTAGTGAGTGCAGCTTTCACACTTTAACCCCGTGCTCATGTATGTGAGCTCCTGGTAGTAGGACCTATGATGGTTTGCATGTTCATCCTAAGTGCAAGCCCGCACTATTGAACTCCACACTGAAGGTCTGCAGGAATAACCTAGAGCTGATATTAGCCTTAGAATCGGAAGTATTAATTAAACCAGGAGGCGGCCAGACTGCAGCCACTGTAATGCTGGAGCCCGCATGAGCAAACCAAAGTCTGAGCCTGAAGTGCCCCAAGGTTATGTGACAGGCGCACTGGGGACGCGCAGGTCGGGCAGCCGGCTGGCCTGGCAGGCGCAGTGGGTCGGTGGCGGCCCGTCTTTGCTCTCTGTGCAGAGGTCTCTTCTGGCTCCCTCTGCGGAGTGCTCCTGATCACTAATGGTTTGGCACTGTCCTATTCAAATGGATTTTTGCTCAGATAAACTCTTAAGAGTTTTTATTTGCTTCAGCTTATCTTTGAATGGTTTATATATAGTATGTATTTTGATATAATAAGAAATATATACTTGGTCTTTGTAGCTAGCTTCTGGCTCACAGCTCCTAAAACCCTTGAATTTCTTTAGTGATTGGAATGAGAGAGATGTCTTTCTCGTTCATGAACCTCTTTCAACCACACTGGAGTTTATGCTGTTGCAGGACTACAGGAGGATGGGGGCTGGCTGCCCAAGGAACGAGCTATGTGGTTTGGGGGTTGTAATTTTCAGCCACCCTCAGACCGCCTGGGAGGGGACAGGGACTGGGGAGTGAGTTAATCACCAGTTGCCAGTGATTTAATCAAATGTTGCTGTGCAGTGGAACCTCCAAAAACCCTAAAGAAGGGGTTCGGAGAGCTTTTAGGTTGGCGAACGTAATGGGTGCTGGGAGAGTGGTGCCCCTGCGGAAGTGTGAAAGCTCCTCACCCCTTCTTCCCACGTGGCCTGCCCTGTGTGTGTCTTCCATTTGCCTCTTGAGTTGTATCCCTAATAATAAACCAGCAAAAGTTAGTAAAGTGTTTCCCTGAGTCCTGTGAGCCATTCCAGTGCATTTTAAGCCTGAGATGGGGTTGGTGGAAACCCCTGATTCATACCCGGTGGTCAGAAGTGTGGGTGGCCAGGACATGTGATCGGCATCTAGAGTCAGGGGTGGGGGGCGCAGTCTTATGGGACTGAACCCTTAACCTGTGTGGTCTACACCGGCTGCGGGCAGTGTGAGAAGTACATCGAATTGCAGTTGTGTCTGCAGAGGGTTGGAGAGTTGCGTCCTGTGGAAAACTCACCCATTTGGTGTCAGAAGTGTGACTGGAGGAACCTGGCTTCTTTTAATATTTTACCATTGTGTTCATTTGGGGTAAATGTTAGTAATTACCTTAGTGAATGAAAGATAGGTAATAACCTTGGATGTTTGTCTTTATGAAGTTTTTCCTTTGGACTTATATAGGAGATAGAGTAATTTTTAACTCTAAAAAACTTCTGGGTCCCATCCCCCACGCCCCTCCCCTGGGCCTGTGAGTTGTGTAAAATGTGTAGGATTCATAATGCAATTATTTTGTGCTCTGTCATGGCTCTGATGACAACCACAACGTCACTTGTTACAGATTGTTCAATAGGAAGTGAAGCGATGCCTTAAATATTGGGCTAAGTTCCTAAGGGCATGTGTGGAATTTCCTCTTGGAAACATTTAAATACAACAAAGATGTGGCTGAGAAGACAGGAAAGGGATGGCTGAACTCCCAGTGGTTGTTTTTTTGTCTTGTTTTGTTTTTAGTTTCTCAATCGACAAAAAGTTTAATTACTTTATTTGTTTTTAATGTTTATCCTGATTATATTTGCTAATCAGCCTCGTGTTCTTTTCATTTCAGATTCCACTTTGACATTGGTCCTTTTGAAAACATGTGGCCTGGAATTTTTGTGTACATGGTCCATCGGTCCTGTGGGACATCCTGGTATGAATTCCATAAAAACTTCCTTCTGAAGCTGTTGGGTGATACGTCCTCTTCCTCCCCCTGCCTAAATGCCTTGTCACTTTCTTGGTCGATAATCATCTGAAAATACGCCATATATAAATAATTTTTTCAAAACATCTAAATACAAAAAGGCTGAGATTGTCGGACAGATTGACAGCCTTCCTGGATTCCCCTTCCAGCCTGCCAGGCTCTTTGCCGGGTGGCTGTCCCTTGGTGACCAACCATGTGTCTGCCAGGTGACGGTAAAAACACACGTGGAAATGTCCGTAGGCTGTGTAATGGGGAAAGGTAGGGACTGTTGCTCCACGGAATCACACACTGTGTGAAGGTGTGTTTTGGAAAACATGCACTGAATTTGGCATCCGCTTTTAGCCTCCATCTCCTGATCCCACGCCGAGTGTGTTACTAGGGACTCGACTGTGGCTGCCTTCCCCTGTGGGTCCTTCCCCTCTCCTGCGGCCTGCCCTAGGGGCCTCTCAGGACTTTCCACGTCCCCTTTTACAGCTTCAGCACACATGCTGAAAATGCAAAGAGTAATTTTCATTTCCTCTCTTCCACTCATTTAATCATCAAGTGGCTTATAGAGGCTCTTAGGGGCTCTGGAACCAAATTGTCGCTCCCTTGCTGTTGAGTTCTGTGTCTTGCTCCTTTGTGAGGACGTGCGCAGGGCAATTAACTCCACTCATTTCCTGGATATCCCTCGGGAGTTTGGCCGGTTGGAACTCTTATAATGACATACCTTATATTTCAAGGACATGAAAATTTTCAGTGGGAAATAAAAAGGTTGTATGAACTCTCATCTCCTTAGTATTTCGAAGAACCCGGCCTTACACTGATGTACCTTTGTTTTAAGCAGCCTTAAATTCCTAGGAGAGCTGCTGGAACCTCACATGAGTAGAAGTACCTGGTAACATACAAATAAAACAGTAACAGTGTTGCGCAGTAGAAACGCGTCATGCTGCGTTATGCACTGTGTCAGGACTGTGGTGTGGCCGTTGGCCACGGATAGTTGGAGTGTGCCGCGGTACTCCGGGGCCATTTGGAAAGGTAGTCACTCGTCCAGGGCGTCCTCGCGGTCCGCAGACGCAGCTCGGGAATCTCGCTGTGCTGTGTGGAAAACGCGAGCTCAGAACACGCGTGGGCAGGGTATGAGACGTTTGCCGAGCACGGTGGGGTGCGGCGCTGGCGGCCAGGGAGCTGGTTCCGGTGGGCCCCCCGGGAGCCGGTCCGTGTCCGGTGGCGGCGCGGCGAGGCCCCCTTCCCGGGCGGAGGCGGGCGTGGGGCGTGGGGCCGGGCGTGCGGTACGCGTGGCAGCCAGAGTCGCGGCGACAGGTACTGACTCAGCCCCAGCTTCTGTCGTAACGCTTCCTTCTCCACACAGCTTTGAGCTTGAGAAGTTGTGTCGATTTATCATGTCTGTGAAGAAGAACTACCGGCGGGTCCCGTACCACAACTGGAAGCACGCCGTGACGGTGGCGCACTGCATGTACGCCATCCTGCAGAACAACCACGGGCTCTTCACCGACCTCGAGGTGCGCGCGCACCCTCGCCCCCCCCCCCC
>ML109122.1:25839-47616 GCA_003697995.1 Taxidea taxus jeffersonii
CCACAGAAGGTTAGACTAGAATAGACCACCGTCAGCTCAGAATCTCCCCTGAAGTTCCTCCGTCTAAAACTGAACTCCTGAGCCCTTTCCTCCAACCCTCTTCACCTGCAGCTGTCCCCATGTCACTTGACGACAGTCCTACACTTGCCAAGGTGAAACACCTTGCGGCCATGCTCGACTCCTGTCTTCCTTCCCCTCCCCTGCTCTCCCTTTGGCTCACACCCAGACTGTCCGAAAATCCTGTTGACCCTGCCTGTAAAACTCACCCAGATTTAATCACGTCTTCTGAGCCTTCCAGTGCTGCCTCTGCTCTAAGCTTTTGCCTGAATTACGACAAAATCCTCCTCACCAGTCTGTCTTTCCCTCCTGGAGTCTGTTCTCAGTACAACTGCCCACGTGGTAATCTTTTAAAAAATGTAAGTTAGATGATACCACTGCTCTGCTGAAAGCCCCGTAGTCCTTCCCTGGTTCCCACAGAAAATAAGGCCTCAAAGATTGTCAGCTCCCCTTTCTGCCGTTCTTGTCTGTCTTCTGCCCACAGCCCCCGCCACCCTCTGGTCCCCCTCCGATCCCTTGGAGGAGCCTTACCCTGGGAGCCGGTGCTGCCTCTCCCACCCCCTCCCGCTCCAGGCCTCCTGCTTCTCCTGCACCTTCTGTGGCCCACCCCGATTGCTCTAACTCTTTACCTGCTCCCGCCGGCTCTGCTTTTTCTCTTTCTCTGTATAATTTGCCATTTTGTCACAAGTTATATGACATACCTGTTTTATTCCTTATTTCTCTGTAGTAGCAACAGCATTGTTGAAATTTAACATTGAATGGATTTTTGAATGAAGGGCTATAACTGCCCTCTCCTTTTACAGATTTGCTTTCTCTGTAATTCTTGGGGACATTTGCGTTAATTTGATACCATCTGTACTTTAACCCAAAGTTGAGCCAGAAAAGTCAAGAATAATTCTGTTGTCAAGTTCATAAGCCAGGAAAACAAAGAAAGAGGTTTAAAAAGAAGCTAGATTATCTGAAATTTCAAACATTCCTAAGGATGTGGGCTGTTGTAACGGCAGGAGCCTGTCCATATGATCAGCGTGATAAGCCGAGATCGCATCACACCCACTGCTTTGTTTTGAACATCTGCACTGTGTCATTTTTTTTTTTTGAAGCGCAAAGGACTGCTGATCGCTTGTCTGTGTCATGACCTGGACCACAGGGGTTTCAGTAACAGCTACCTGCAGAAATTCGATCACCCTCTGGCAGCTCTCTACTCCACGTCCACCATGGAGCAGCATCACTTCTCCCAGACCGTGTCCATCCTGCAGGTGAGCCCTCCCCGCCCTCCCTGCCCCGGAGAGCTTCTAATGGCCTGTGCGGAACCAGGGGTGCTGGGCGGCCTCCTGCCAACAGCCGCTGCATTTTATTGCAGAACATTGTATGCACAGTCACCGTTAGATAGTTGTAGGGTTTTCGGATGATGCCTCCTTGGTGAAGATTTTCAACATATATGTATATATATATATTTTTTGCTTTGATTTTTAAGTGATGCTCTTAAGGGAAAGTTTATTTTACATACTAAATCCATAAATTTACATGGATTTTCATATTCTTAAACCCACCGTATTGAACAATAAATCTTGAGAGTTAGGCAAATCAGGTTTTAAGTGTACTGAAGTCCTTTTAGTTTCCTTGTGTTTGTTCGTGGTGCTTGATCTAGACATGGGCAGCCGTCGCTTCACCAGCTGGTACACGCACTCTGTCTTCACCCTAGACGTTCGTCCTCAAGGTCACCTTCACGAGGGGCCCGCTACCTCCTGCTGGCTGGACCCTTCTCCTAGACGGTCTCTTAAATGTGCTCTGATTTCAGGGGAGCGGACTCTGTTCTCGCGCCGGCAGCACCAGAGTAGGAAGCGCAGCCCCAGCGGGTCCTCCAGGGACAGCCGTGGGCTCCGCGGGGGGGGGGGGGGGGACGACGGATGCGTGTGTTTGTGTGTGACGCAGCCCGGTGGCACCTGCAGCGGGACCGGCCGCGGGTGAGCTGCGGTTCGGGGGCCATTTGCTGCCCAGCGCCGTCCCCGTCCTCGTGCGGCCAAGCTGCGGTTTTCTCTCCTCCGCATCCCCGACCCGGCCTCATTGGCATCTGTGTCCGAACCGTCCGGGCCGGCGGGTAGCGCTCCTAGCCCGGGCCTTCTCGGAACCCAGCAAAGCATGCCTGTCTGGGCCCTGTTGCCTCGGGACCGGGAAGGTAAACGATGACCTCACTGAAGTGTGACTCTGCGCACCTGCTGGTGACGGAGGGGTCCGAGGGGGCTGCTGCAGGCGCCTGCAGGCCGCATCCAGAGGCTGGCGGGTGAGTCTACTCGTTCGCAGCCGGTCCTCGCCCTGAGCGCCGCAGGCAGTCACGCTACGGTGTTCCCGCAGCACCATCGCGCCTCCATCTTTAACGGGACAGATGTCAGTACGGGTGGACAGATAGGGACATACCTACTTACCTAGTAATTTAAGCAGGGTAAAAGATGTGTGTGAGAACGTGCCTTTTGTAGACGACAGATATCCTAGAACTTCATGACAGTTTTTGTATATACGCTGATCTTCCTCATGATATAAGGCTATTTGTAGAGAAGGAAGGGCGAATGCCAGAAATGACATCAGGCTGCCTTCATTTAGAGATAATTCAGACCAACGGCCTTAGCATCCCATGTCCTAATTCATACATTTGACTACGGCAACATTATAGTAATGTAATCTGCAAATAATTGTAATAGTCTTTGTAAGGTTTCTTTGAAAAACCTATTTTAAACATAATGGGATTCGTTTTGAAATCAGAATTGCACAAAGTACACTGCTGCTGGATAGAATAAAAAAATGGGCCTTGTGACGCAGCAGTGATTAAACCATGTAGGCATGGAGAGGCCTGGCCCCACCCCAGTGCTGGGAGACTTGCCCCATTTGCTGCCCTCAACAATGGGGATTCAGAAGGGTCTGTCTCATTTTGCACAACCCCTCAGCAGTGTGGGGGCTCCACAGGACATAACACAGCGTTCCTAGGATGATCAGAACATGGAAGGTAGCACGCAGGGCAGTAAATTCAGCTCAGGCAAGCTATTGGCAAGAAGGTATTGAAGAATCATTAGATTCCAAGGGTTGGAAATGGGGTTTCCATCAATGGGGAGGCCGTAGTAAGGGCACATCTGTTCTTCATTTCTAAAGATCAGTTACTCAGCATGCTTACAGTCTTCCTCAAGATCACAAGAAGGAGAAGCTGGAAAGAAGCACTGATCATTGCCATAATCCAGGAGAAAAGGCTACCATTTAAAAACCGAATCCATATGCTGAACTGACCTAAAGCCTCCTGTGTGAGTCAGGACAGGGAGAGATGTATCAGGATTGTAAACAGATGGTCCATCACCGTGGGCAGGAGTATTCAGGAAAGGTTTCCTTCTTCTTCTAGAAACTGCTGTACTCTCTGCTGATTTGACATCTGTGCTCATGATCCTTCTTGGAGTATTTCTTCTCAGATCCATCTCGAACTGCCCGTTGAATTTCATTTTAATAGCAAACATTAATGAGCTCCTCCCAGCCGCCAACACCCATTTTAGGCCCAGTGGGTGTAAGAGCAGCAGAGCCCGATCCCTGCCGTCGCTCTCATCTCGGTGCTCCACCAGGCTGCTCTCTCGAGTCCTTCTGGTCACCGTTGTGGCTCTCACACCTGTGTCTCCGCCTGGGGCACAGGGGTCTTCTGTTTCCAAACACCTGAACTCTGCATTCAATGTGACCAGAACTTGCTTACTATCATACATCTCCTCTGGGGTGGCCTCCCTCTCCCAGCCACCACGGGGCATGACCTTAGGAGTCATTGTTCCCCACCCCCACCCCCACATCCAGGTGTCAAGGCCTGCCAGTTTGAGCGTCTAACAAGACAACTCTAGGGGCGCCTGGGTGGCTCAGTTGTTGGGCGTCTGGCCATGGCTCAGGTCATGATCCCAAGGTCATGGGCTCCCCTTCAGCGGGAAGCCTGCTTTTCTCTCCCACTCCCCCTGCTTGTGTTCCCTCTCTTGCTGTCTCTCTCTCTCCGTCTAATAAATAGATAAAATCTTTGGGGGAGGGCAGGCAACTCCAGACTTGACCAATGTAGGTGATAGTCTAGAGTAATAGTAAAAATTCCAACTTCCAGTCACTGAAACGTGTTTGTTGCAGTGCGGGGATGCCTCTGACAGCTGTTTACCTGCACTGTTCACCGTCAGGAAGGGTGTGGCCTGTTGCTTCCCGATCTCTGCGGGTCTTTGTCACTGTGGCTGCAGCTGATTTGTGGACCTGGAACTGTCCTTCCTCTGGCAGCGCGGCCCAATGGAGGATGACTGGTTTGGTGTATATGGTTGGGGACGCCTGCCCTTCAGGCCTTCCCCAGGCTCTGTGTGTGTGTGAGAGAGAGAGAGAGAGTTTATCAGCTTTGTTATTTTGACCACAGCCACATCAATAAACAGAACAGAAAATATGTCTAAAAGCTAGTGTCGGGCTAACTCCAAAACACAGCATCATCACGTACAGGAAGGAGGAGGAGTGTGTATTCGGTCCTGGCTTGCCTTCACTCTTGTCTCAGTGAGGAAGACGCAGTGGGCCGTCCCTCGCTGCGTGGGCCGTGGGAGGAGGTTGAGTTCTGGATAAAGCACGCGCAGCGTTCTCGTTTTTGCCGAGCGGCCCATTACCTCTTAACATCGGGGCATCAGGACTGGTTTCCTGGTGATCGGGGCCCTTGGCGTTCCAGACAGAGGCGACTCCCACCACCTGCTGAACCAGCCCTTCAGACTCCTGCAGCCTCCTGCACGTCCGCCAGTGACCCTGCTTCTTGGGCGTCCCGCATTCAGCCTTCGTCATCTGTTATCTACCTTTATTCCCTCACCGACCCCGGTTCTCCAAGCTTGCCTCTCTCACATCCATCTTCCAGACACATCTGATCATGTTATTCTCCCATTTAAAAGACATCAATGGGTCCTGTGGGGTCAAGAATAAATTCCATTTTTCTTAAGATTTTATTTATTTATTCAAGAAAGAGAAAGAACACAAGCAGGGGAGCGGCAGAGGGAGAAGCAGGCTCCTTGCTGAGCAGAGAGCCCGATGCGGGGCTTGATCCCAGGACACTGGGATCATGACCTGAGCTGAAGGCAGACCCCCTTAACCACCTGAGCCATCCAGGTGCCCCAGTGGATTCCATTTGTGGACTGATATTCAGGCCTTTAGTGAATGGCCCTTGGGTGTTCTAGGAGCACGGTATCTACCGTACTTCTCAGTTGCAGACTGTTTCTTACTTCTGCATCATCGCCTGCGTCCTTCTCACTTGTAATTCTCCACTGTCTTTTTTAGGCAACTTCTTATCTCCAAGGCTCAGCTCGGGTATTACTGCCTCCAGTAGAATTATTTCATGACTTCCCGACACAGTGAGAGCACAGCCATGTGCCGCTTTACATGGCCTCTGAGCCAGCCAGCAGACGCATATTATATATTTTTTTCACATCGTATTGAAATTTTCTGTTGGCGAGCTTAGCTTGTCGCTACTCTGATTTATAAGCCCAGTGAGGACAGTCACTGCAGATCATTGGTCCCTGTCCCTGCCCACCCATCACTGGGCCTCCTGTCGTGGATGGCGGTGGTCCCATGAAAGTATGAAATTTGGATGTAAGAGAATTCAGGAGACACGAAACAGTGAGTGCAAGTCAGAGATGGAAAGCCGCCAGGTTTTATTCAAGGGAGAGGGGTCAGTGAGTCTCCTCGGGACAAAGGGTGGGTTGGTGCTGAAACAAAAGCTGGAGTGCCGTCAAGCAAGGAGACGATTTTGTGCGGATGGTCACATTCAGGAAGGCATGTGAGCTTTGTTTGCCGACCCACATGTCTCAGTAATTGTGGTAGAACCATTGCTGTTGGAATATTAAATCCGCTCATTCTCTTTCCTCATGAGATGTCGCTGAGCACTCTGGATATCGCAGCCACCCTTTCTGTGTTTAGCCTTCTGTGACTATCCCATGTTAAGTACTCGCAAGTCACAATTTAAAAAGCAGACCAATTAGGAGTAATGTTTCTTGTTATTAAGAACATTTTCTCCACATTCCATCAGTCTTGAATTGTCTGGTTTTTGAAATATGTTTAGATGTTAAGAGAACTGTCTTTGTACCAGCATCTTGGGGTCCTGTGACATTGTCATTCCTTCTTAGAGCTGCTGACAAGCCATCGTCCCCATCTGTCTGCACGAGGTGGGATTTACTGTGCGTTTGTGCACTTACTGTATGTTGTAACTTCTCTCCAACACTGCCTTTACGAGTAAGCCAAGATGTATCGCACAGAGGCCGGCTCGAACCTGTCCTTTTCTGCAGATGTGTCAGAGGATAGAAGTGATCTTTAACTACATATTTCTTCTTGGGCATATGTGTGTTATTTGTTTGATTTTCCTTTCTGTCCTTTAGCTCTGGCTGCAGAAGTCATACTGGCAAATTTGTCCTCGTCGCCGCCGTCATCGTAATCGTTTCGTCACTCAGTATAAACATGGTAGTACTTTGGACCTAATACTCTAAATAAATGAGAAACCTAAGAATTTTACACATATTAACACATTGGTTTTTATAACACTCTGTGAGATAGGTATCAATTTATTTCCATTTTACAAGTAAGATGATGTGCATCAAAGAGGTTAAGTAACTTGTCCATTGTTACACAGCTCGTAAGTGACCAGACAGGATTAAAGACTAGAATTGTTTGACTCCAGACCCTTAGTTCTTGGTTACAGTACCGCCGTGCTTCCTAGCCCGTGGTTGGATGCAGCAGGCGATTAAGTATCCAAATAAGGACCACGCCATTGCTGTTGTGAATGCTCGACGCAATTGACTTCTGTTATCTCAGAGCCCCTGAATGATTTGGCCCGTGTCTGTGGCTTCCTGTGGGTGACTTACACCCCCCCGGGTGAGCTTGGGCTGGTTGGCATGCAGGTGTTGAAATCTGAGCTCCAAGGCCTTTCCTGAAGCATCTCTTTCATAGAACTGAGGAGCATGGGGCTTTGGAAAGAATTATTCATGATTAATAATAATATTTTAGAAGTTTGCTAAGGAAAGATGGACAGTGTGTCCTTCTGCTTCAGTCCTAACCTCCCCGCAGCCCATGTTATGTTGTTGCTGGGATGACTGCCCTAAAACAGCCCTCCTCTGTCATGGCCCTTGCTCCCTTCCAGTGACCATTTCAGTTCTGACACGAGGCCTTTGAGCTCTCTCACCGTGTCACCATTTTCCCATGGTGGTGTGCTAGAGCCATACTGAAATGGTGTGGCTCCCACTGAGCCCATGTGGGCTCTTGTGGCCCCTCCTTGTCCTGCAAAATCCATGGCCCTGCCCGTGCTCCTCTGGAGCCCTTCACTGAGCTCGTCCAGAGACCGCTCCATGCGTTTTATCATGTGCTTCTACACTTCTCACCCACTAAGCTGTGGACCCTTCCCAGGGGAACTCACGTTGTCGGGGCCGTGGGCAGAGTAGCTACCGTCCTGCGAACATCCTCACACGAAGTGAAACATTCACACTAAATATCTGCCAAATCGGTAAAGACACACATTCTTCCTCTTGCGATGGGCAAGACACAGGCAGACGTGCTCCAGCAGTGCAGCGGACCGCTGAGAACCCGCGGGCTCGCCATGTCTGAGAGCTGGAGGGACCGACAGACCCCCGACCAGGGAGTGGGTTCGCTGGGGGCTCCCAGCATCACGTGTGTTCTCCAGTAGCTCCCAGACCTCGGCTTAGAGCACCTGCAGCAGAGCCCACGAACGCTCTCCCAGGCCCGAGGACTGTATGCGGTTCACCCATCTTTGGATTTCAGGAACGTTTCCTGATATAAAATGCGGGTTTGTTTATGCCTGATTGATACAGAATGGGATGAACTGACGTGACATAAGCTTCATGACCTGGGACAGGGAGGGACTATAATAGACTCTCCAGCTGGGATATCAGAGTATTGTGTTGCGAGGTTTCTGTAACGTGAAACCGGAGCTTCTTAAGGGTTTTAGGCTGTTTCTCTGCTGCGTTTGGCTGCCGTATCCCTTATTCTCCCTGGCAGGAGCAAAGTGCAGAAAGACATAGTGCGTGTGCTCATTTGCTGCCTTCGCCTTTGCAGAGTACTGGGGGAGGCAGCAGAAGGTTCCTGGTGCGACCTTCCCTCACGAAGGTCCTCTGCTGCACTCCGCCTTGTGGTCTTTAATGTCCAAAAGTACCTGAAACCAGTGCTGCACTGTATGTTGACTAACTAGAATTTAAATAAAATGTTTTTAAAAAGAAATGGTGAATCCAAAGCAACCAACACCATATACAGATCCTTTAAGATGGGTCTCCATTTGCCATAGATCATGAATAATTTTGAGAATCTGATCAAATAAAATGCTTATGGATGACACACTCGACACATATTTTATAGATAGATTGTAGCTAGATGATAGATGATAGGTAGATGATAGATAGATAGATGCAGTGAGTTTATAACTCTGTGGTCCTGGAGAGAATTTCTAGAACCCAGGCCAAGATGTTCCTATTTTAGAGAGATTTTTAAAATTTTTCAACGGTAGGATAGAATATTTTATACACTGTAATTTGTTGGTTTATTAGTGATAGAATAAAGAATAAAACTATGTGTCACATGTGATTGCTCTTCAGACAACCCACCGGGAGCCGATGTGTGCGGGAGCGCCCGCCAGACCTGCCTATGTGAAACGCGGTCATGGTGTGGGAGCAGGCGACGAGGCATTAAGTGTTGAAACAGAGACTGCCGCCTTACTTGAGTTAGGATCAAACGAAAGCAGAGCAGACTACGTAGCAGGAGTCAGAGAAAAAAAAGTTCTTTTCTTTTATCTTCCTCCTCTAAACTTTTAGAGAGTTGATTTCAGCCTCCTCCCCAGAGCTTGAGTCCCCTCCCTTGTCCCCTCTGTTACCAACCAAACCGGCCTGTGCCTGAACCCTCCACCCACGGCGCGTCCTGGGTCGTCCCCATTCTGTTCCCAGGGTAGCCGGGCGTCAGGGCTTCCTCTGTGTGTTGAGCTGAAGTCTGTCATCACGTCTGTCTGCCCTTCGGCCCCGGTGTCGTCACGAACGCTGCTTCCAATGAGATTATGTTACTAAAAAGGACCAGTTTCTGTAAGCACCGCAGCTGCTCTTCAAAGAAAAATATTGTCGATGTTTCAGCAAAGAACTTCATTTCCATTAGACATCAAAGAGTTATTTAAATTTTTTAATTTGAAAGTGAAATCATGTATTTGAAAATGTTTTGTGAATGTAGAGCATCCTACAAATGTAAGGCCTTCCTATTACCACTGTCAGGAAAATAACCAACTAGAACTAATGCCATATGCTGCATTTATCATAGGATAATTTAAGTATTTATAAAAGCTCAAGAGTAGGTAATAAAGATGCTGATGATTGAAAATGGCACAGGAACAACCTTTTCAGAGTAAGAGGAAGGAGGCAGTGCCCCAGTGAGATGTCTGATTTTGTAACGTATATTTTAATAATTTCAAGTTTTTGATGTATTTTGTCAGTCAATGAATATAGCTTAGAGCGAGTGAAAATCAATTAGAGTAGAGCTATGCTGACTACTAATGAATAATTTTACAATAATTGAAGAGCCCACAAATTGAGTGCGTCTTTATTTTCAGTCTTTTCTGTTGGAACAAAAACAACCCATGTTTATCTCAGTTACAAATAAAGACTTAAGATTCTCAGTAACTGTAAAAAGGTCTTAACAGAGTCATATGCGGAAGGATAATTCTGAAGTGATGGAGTCCAAATGCCCCGTGCTCTGGTCTTGTCCAGGTGATGGTCTGCTGCCCCCCTCCCGTGAGGACAGAAGAGAGGGTGGCCCTGCAGTGTGTGCACCTCGGCGGTCTGTGTTTCATGGAAAAGGGGGGTTACCTGCGGGGAGAAATTTTAATATGCCTGACTAAACTTTATTTTGAGGCCGTGGGACGTTTTCTTCTGTGATATGGAGAAAGTAGTTTACTCTTCATTCGGCTTGCTGAAGTGGACAGAGATATCCATGATTTTCTTAATCCATTAATTTCCAGTCTCATATAAAAATTACTAAAGTTTTAAATTAGTTTAAAAAGAAATGTCTTAAATATTTTAACATTTTCTAGTCCTTGGATTGCTTCCTGGAAATACCCAAATGCTAGCTGCCTTCTTCAGTAACTGGGGTTTTGTGGCAGCAAGTGATGTCACCGTGGCAGACGATCGGTTAAGTGGTGGCCTCACCGTGGCAGCTCAGAGAGAAACTGCCATGTTAGTTTCCATTAATCATTGCAAACTCTTCTGTTTCCCCCAAACCTGTCACTGGTGGGCCAGATGCTATTGACTGACTGTATTGTTTCGGTACCTGCAAATGTCGGAAGATTAGAGCCTGTGCTTGTTATTGGTGGTGTTTATTTGTGTTTTTTCCGTAGTTGGAAGGGCACAATATCTTCTCCACCCTGAGCTCCAGTGAATATGAACAGGTGCTTGAGATCATCCGCAAAGCCATCATTGCCACAGACCTTGCTCTGTACTTTGGAAACAGGAAACAGTTGGAAGAGATGTACCAGACCGGATCGCTAAACCTTAATAATCAATCACATAGGTAAAGATCCTTTTTAAAAGTTTAGAAGCCTAGGAAGTATTATCTGGAATAAACGTATACTTAAAAACAGAAATGTAGTTTAGCATAAATTTATATTTGAAAGAAGAAATGTAAAAATATTTATGTGTTTTCTTTTTGTTTTACGTGTACTTTATATTCATTTTGCATATTTCCTTATTCGACAAATTACGGAGAGTGAATTGTGGAGATATATTAAAATATGAATTGCAATTTAAGCAGCTCGCACAGGAACGGGTGCTTTTTTTTAAGATTTTATTTATTCATTTGAGAGAGAGACACACACACAGAGCAGCAGGCGGAGGGAGAGGGAAAAGCAGGCTCCCTGCTGAACAGGGAGCCTGACATGGGGCTCAATCCCGGGACCTGGAGATTATGCCCTGAGCTGAAGGCAGACTCTTAACCATCTGAGCCCCCCAGGCATCCCAGGAATGGGTACTTTTTTAAAGAGAGGTCATTTTACAAGAGGCCTCTCCCTGAATTCAGTTCAGTTCGGTCTAGGCTTTGGTCATTAGCTTCAGGGACTCAAAAGCGAATAAAAATGGATTCATTTTTCAGAATCCAGGTCTTACTGACCAAGCTAACGTGATTGATGGATAACATTGGAATTCCATTTTATTCATCTACAAACGTATGTTCTAGTTACAAGCATTGGGATATTGGCCTTCAGTGTGGTCAGATCATTTAGGAAAACAAGTGACAATCAAGAGTTGGTTTCGTGGACATGGCATCAGAACAAGGAGAATTAGATTACTTACAGTGTTCCAATGGATCAGGCTAAATTCACCTGGTTTGTCTTTCCTGAGCAGGCATGTGGTGCCTAACGAATTCAGAAATTTATCGGGTGTGTTCATTGTGAACCTGTCCACCATCTGTATGTTCCATCTCAGTCCACTGGCTAACTTGCCTGTACTGCTTGTCAGTCTGTAGGTGTGACCACCAGCTTTTAGGACTGAGGACTAGGACTTTCCCTTTGCTGTTCCCACGTCTGACCAAGTTCATCTTAAGTGACACCGTCTTTACGTTTAGATTTGTGAACATTCGTTTACTGGTCCCTTCTAGTCTTGCTGAACTTGGGTCGATAGTCTCTTGTTTGGGTGCTTTGCATTCTTCCTCCATGATCCATTAAATACTGATCATAACATTTCTTTTTAGGTGAGTCTGTTTTAAAGTTTTTAGAAGCAATCCACTGAGGTAACACAAACATAAAACCTTAGATTTACAAAGGACTATAGATACGTAATAAAGTTTGCCTCTTCAGGAATTACAAGCCTATACTACAATAATATCCATTCCTTTGGTTAAACTACCATTTTGTGTGATTATTTTACATTCAAACACAGGCAGGTCCAGATTTTGCAGAGCCTGAAACTTACACAATTTTGGGAACCCTGTTTAAGGAAAACAGAGATAGCTTATTTTCACCTAGGGCAGTCTGAACATATTGCCAGGGCCTCCCAGGATCATGGAAAGGGTCAGTGTCAGGAGGGGCCACAAAGGTACAAAGGTTCTTCCCAACACATCTTCCTCTGCCTGCAGCCCGAGGGATGCTCATGACTTAAAACCATCATGTGTCTGCCTGCAACAGATTTTGTGTTGTTCTTGTAGAAACAGGTGTTTGTTTACAGTTCTCTTTCTTATGGCAGTTATAAGATTGGGAAATTATACCCTGGATGAAAGTAGCCCTTGGCTTGCTGAAACCCATGTGCATACATTGTTTTTTAAGATTTTATTTATTTATTTGACAGAGAGAGAGATCACAAGTAGGCAGGGAGGCAGGCAGAGAGAGCTCCCCACTGAGCTGAGAGCGCAATTCGGGGCTTGATCCCAGAACCCTGGGATCATGACCTGAGCCGAAGGCAGAGGCTCCACCCATGGAGCCGCCCAGGCGCCCATTTTTTTTTAAGGTGATAAGTAAGAGTCATGTAATTAGTATCAAGTCTCTTAAATATATTTTTTTAGCAAAATGATTATAATAATAATTATTTTAAAATAGAGATTTTAAGAATAATTACAAATAATATATTTGGTGCTTAACAGGTATGAGTGTGTGTTAGTGGTGTATGCTGTCTTAATTATAGATGATTAATTAATTTTAATAGTTAATAATAACAATAATTTTAAAGGTAATGCATGTTTGTCTTAATTTAAAGAGTGCAGAGGTATATATAAGAATATTCTGTTCTTCTGCACCCCATGCCTGCAATCTGTTGGGTATAATATCATCCCATGCATTTTCCTGTGTTTATTCAAAGTTCTGTGTTGGGGGGGTGTCTGTGTGTGTGTACACAATATATAAATACACACAAATATACTGTCCTCTTTTTTTTTTTAATAAAAATGTGATTACACCAGACGCATTCCTTTTTTCTAAGGGTTATATAACATCTTGTATGGAATACTATATAAAAGCTTGTTAAACCTTTCCCCGATGGTAAGATATTTCTAGAATTTCGCAGTATAAATAAATCTGCAATGAACTTACTTATTTAGTCTTATCTGCTGGTCCTCTAAAAATATGTTCTGTGTAGTGTGTGATGCTAGAAATTTATTAACATATAAGCATAGTAAATTTTCTAAAAGGGTTGTGGGAGTTTCCAGTCCTCCGAACATGTGGGTGGAAACCGTTGCTCATTAAATGTGCCATTTTCCGAGAGCTCCCTGCACTACAGATTGTTTTGTGCTTGTTCCCGCTTCTATGTATGTATCTGTTCAGAGCTTTTGAATATTTTTTGTTGAATTGTTTACTTTTTTTTATAAATCAGTTTGCATTATATATTTTATTAAGGGTACTGAAAGTTTCTCTGTTCTTTGTTACAAATATTTTCTTCAGGCAACTTTCAAAAACTTTATTCAGATTTTCTTTTGACTATAAAGAAATTTAATTTCATGAGGTCAAATCTCTCATTTGTTTTTATCAAACCTGGTTTACTGGCTTATTTAAGATGACCTCTCCTGTCGTCACAGTAGTATAAATAGTACTTAGAATTCATTTTTTATATTTTTATAGTTTTGATTTTCATAGTTAGAGCTTAGTTCTTCTGGATTTATGTCTTTTATTTATTCCTGGTGGGTTAAATCAATGCCATTTAGTTAATAACCCATTTTTTCCACTGCTTTGAAATTTTCATATAAACTCAGATAATTGTTTGGATCCCTTAAGCCATTTAAATGCTCATTAACTAACCCTCGACTGTGTGCATACTGTCTTGATTACTGTAACTGTGTTGAAGTTTATCATACACACCTGGTAAGGTGTCTTCATCTTTCATTGACCTTCCAAAAATTTTATGGAAATTGTTACTTAATAAATACATTTTTAAATATTTTTATTGAAATTTTTCAAACTTGCAAAAAAGTATAAATTATATTGAGATGTACGACTTATACCCACTACCTACATTCACCAGTTGTTAACATCTTACCATATGTTTCTTTCTTTTTTCAATGTCCACCTTGGATGTAAGTTGTAGACATCATGACTTTTCTGCCCCTCATCATGACCACTTAAAAAGACAGACATTCCGCTGTCAGTTAAAAACAGCCACATGGCACTTTGATCCCAGGACGTTCATTCTTCTCTTGAAAATGGAAGCGTATTGTCTTCAAAGACATTGGCACGAGGCTTTAATCCTGACAACATTTTACTGTTTGTCTACACAGGTCCTGTCACTCTCTTGGTAAAATTATATGGTCGTTTTACAGATTTTATTCCCTGTAAATGTATTTTTCCCCATTTTTAACTGGAAATACAGCTTCCAGTATAAATAAAGTTATGAATTTCTACATACTTCTCCATTTTGCTTCATGTGTTTAGAAACTGTATTAGGTGCTTACACATTTAGATTTGTTATGTTTTCTCCATGATTTACCGTCTTATTGCTGTGAAGCTAATTCTCTTTTTTCGTCTGTAATACTTCTTGCTTTAAAGTTTTCTGTGTTAATAGCCACACCCTCTTCCTTATGCTCCTGTCACATTGTCTCCATTCCTTTACTGGGCTCTGTCTGTGTCTTCATATGTAGTGTGGGTCTTATTCCCAGCAGTAGTTGAGACCTGAAATCACTGATTTCCTGGTGGACTGTTCATTCTGTTTGCATTTAATGTTACTATATTTGGTTGGTGATTTATTATCTTACTTGTGTTCTCTTGAACCCCTCGTTCTGTCTCTCCTTTCCTTCCTTCGTCTGAGTTAACTCAGTGTTTCCTTCAGCACTTAGTTCTGTATTTTCTGTCTTTTGTTGTTGCACCTTTTTATATTTTAGGTGGTTACTCTTGAGTTTACAGTCTTCATTTTTAACAGTTGCTTTAAATTAATAGCATTCCATTTCCATACAACGTAAAACCTTTAAAATAATCCATTTATACCCCTTTTTATCTGCTATGCTCTCGTTAAGCATGATACTGATACATTTGTTCTGTATCCCACATAGGTTGCTAATATTTAAGACTAAATAATCACCTGGTTACTAAAGAATTTTTTATTAAAAGAAAACTAATCTGTCGTATTTTCTCACACATATACCATTTCCAGTGGTTCAAATTTATTTGAACAGTTCCAGATTTCTATGTGGTATCATCTCACTCTAGTCCAAAGAGCTTCCTTTAACATTTGTTAAAGGGTGTTGACAACAGTTTCTTCCAGCCATTCTTTATCTGAAAATGCCTTTATTTTGGCTTCACTTTTCGGATATTTTTGCTGGATTTGCGATTTTTAAGTTGGCAGATTTTCTTTTGAAAGTGTCTGGTTGTCTCCTGCCTTCATCTTTTAAGTCAGTGGTCATTCCTGTTGTTATTCTTTTTTTTTTTTTAAGGTTTTATTTTATTTTATTTAACAGAGAGAGAAATCACAAGTAGGCAGAGAGGCAGGCAGAGAGGAGGAAGCAGGCTTCCCGCCAAGCAGAGAGCCTGATGCGGGGGCTTGATCCCAGGGTCCCAGGATCATGACCCGAGCCGAAGGCAGAGGCTCAGGCTTAACCCACTGAGCCACCCAGGTGCCCCTCCCATTGTTATTCTGTATATAACATGTATTTTTATTCTGGCTGCTCTGAAGATTCTTTCTATATCTTTGGTTTCTAGCATCTGGTCTATAAAGTGTGGTCTTCTGGCTCTTGATCCTGCTTGAGGTCCTTCCTCGGAGGTTTCTGGGACTATGGGCTGCTGATTTCAGTGAAGTGTAGAAAAATTTCCACCATTGTTTTTCTTCAAATATTTTTTTTGTCTTATTTGTCACTTTTCTAAGGCAGCTCCAGTTACGCATGAGATAGATCATTTAATGCTTTCTTAGGCTGTGAAAACTCTGTATTGTTTTTTCAGTCTTTTTCTTCCCTCTGCCTCCGTTTTGGTAGTTGGCTGCACTGTGTCTTTAATTCCAGATTCTTCCCAGCCTGTCGTTAACTCCATCCAGTGGTGTCTTTTATTTTATGTAGTGTGTTTTTCAGTTCTAAGATTTATTTTTGGTTCATTTTTATAGCTTTTATAACTGTCTTAAAATTCTCTATCAGTTCACTCTTGTTTTTTCTGAGGATTCTTTGACACACCAGTTATTTAAAAATTCTTGTCCACATTTCACCATCTGACTTTTCTATGAATCTGTTTAGTTGACTACTATTTCTCTGAATCATGGAATACCTTTTTCTGCTTTATTTCTATATTACATTGTGGATAATATGCTCTGTCATCTTTCTGGATTCTGTTATCTTTCTCTACAAACACCTGACCTTTATTCTGATGGCCAGTTAAATTTCTCATGGATTGCCCTACACTTATGGAATATGTGTCTTTAAACATTTTTAGGATGGTTCTGTTTCTGTTTTGACCTCGGTCCTTGGGTCACAAAGGGTTTGAGGGAAACAGGGATGTGGATTTGGGAAACATCATCCCTGTGGCTCTCTCATGGTTTCACTTGTGAATTCTGTCAAACATTTATAGAAGAAATAATATCAATCTGATACAAAATGCTTCTGAAAATGGAAATGAGAACCACTTACTACCTTATTTTATGAAGCCTGCATAATCCTGATACCAGCATCTGACAGACACATCACAAAAGTAGTAAATTAAAGATCAGTCAATATTCCTCATAGACATAGATGCAGAATCATAACTAAGTATAACAAATTCAGCCACATATGAAAAAATAATAAAGCATAACAAGTGGATTTTATCTCAAGAATAGTATTTGCTAATTAATATAATTCATAGGAATACAATAAAGAAAGAAGAAACACTATGTGATCATTTCAAAAGATGAAGAAAAAGGTTTTGACAGAAACTCCTATTAATGGGGGAAAATAGCTGAGCAATCTAGGGATACAAGACTTACCCCGTTTCTTAAAGAAAAACTTGGAAAACACTGTAGGCACTGTGATGACAGGGGATATATTAAGGACTCTCCCTCCAAGTCTAGAAGCAAATGAAGGATGCCCACAGTGACCACTTCTAGTGTGCCTTTAGCTGGAAGCCCTAGCCAGTGCATCACATTGAGAAACAGTGGGGCACCTGCATGGCTTAGTTGTTAAGCATCTGCCTTTGGCTCAGGTCATGATCACAGGGTTCTGGGATCCAGCCCTGCATCCAGCTCCCTGCTCGGTGGAAGCCTGCTTCTTCCTCTCCCTCTGCTTGTGATGTCTCTCTCTCACTGTCTCTCTCTCTCTCTTTCTGTCAAATAAATACATTTTAAGATCTTTAAAAAAAAAAACCATGAGCATTGAGAAAGAAGTAAAAGGCCTTAAAGTTGAAAGGAAAAAGTAAATCTGTCCTTATTTTTAAATCACATGCCATCTCCTAAAAAAAATCCTCAGGAATCTCCAAAAAGTCTGCTAGACTTAGTAAGTGCAAGTTTACAGGATATGTGATCAACATTTTTAAAAAATCATTTATTTTCAGATACGAATAACTGTCAATTAGAAATTAAAGTTAATAAAGCAATTTCACTTGCAGTGTCATTTTTTTAATGACATACTTGAATAGATTTAACGTGATATAGAATAGAAGTCTCTGTACTAAAAATGTAGAACGTTTCTGAGAGAGCACTATATGAATAGAGAGATAGGTCATGATTATGAATTGCAAAAATCGCTGTTACTAAGATACCGATTCTCTGCAAATATTCCTCCAAAAATGTAATTCCAATTGAAACCCTACCAGGGTTTTTGTAGACATTGACAAGCTAACCTCAGATTTATATAGATATACAAAAGATCTAAAATAGACAAAACAAGGAGTACCTAGGCAGCTCAATCAGCTGGGTATCAGCCTTCAGCTCGGGTCATGATCTCAGAGTCCCAAGATTCAGGTTGGCATTGGTCTCCCGGCTCTTCAGGGAGCCTGCTTCTCCCTCTCTCACTGCTGCTTCCCCTGCTTGTGTGTGTGCTTGTGCATGCTCTCTCTCAAAAAATAAAATCTTAAAAAATAAAATAGTCCAAACAATTATGTCGAAGCAAAAGCCCATTGGAGAACTTAACACTACCTGATTTCGAGGTTTTCCATAAAGTACCAGTAATCAAGATAGTGTGTATTGGTGTTCAGATAGACAGATAAATTGGTGGAACAGAGTATGGAGGACACTGTATGTCCTATTGATTTTCAACCAAAGTGTCAAGAAATTTCAATGGAGACACGTATAGTCTTTTTAAAACATGGCTCTTGAAACACTGAGGTTTCAGTTGGATGATAGACTTAAGTGTTAAAGTTATAAGAATTTCTAGAATAAAACATAGGAGACAGTCTTTATGATCTTGGGTAGGCAAAGATTTCATAGCACACAGTAAGCACTAACCTTCAGAGATGTTGGTCAGAGACTACATGTTTTCAGTTGTAAGACGATTAAGGTCTGGGGATCTAAGGTCTAGCATGACAATTATAGTTAATAATACTGTATATTATACTTGTAGTTTGCTAAGAGCATAGATCTTAAGTGTTCTCATCATCATACACACATACAGAAAGTGACTATATGAGCTCATGGATGTGTTACTTTGATTGTGGTAATCATTTCACAGTGTATACATGTATCGAGTCATCACGTTGTATAACCTAAATACATATAACTCTTAATTGTCGATCTTACCTCAGTGAAGCTGGAAGAAAAAAGGAAAGCACTAATCTTCAAATGAACAAATAATAGATTGACTTTATCACATTAGGAACTTACACTCTTCAAAACATCCTTCAAGGAAGTAAAAGCCACACAATGTGAGAAAAATATTCTCCATATTTAGGTCTTCTATAACATTTAACAACTCAATAATAAGACAAAGTAAAAATGACATGAAAGATTTACCTTTTGAATTTTAAGTAAAAATGTGAATGGCCTTAAAGGAGGTTAAATGTTAATACAATTGATATGAAGTGAAATGCAGTGTATGGAATGTCTCTCTGAAATGTGAGCATGTTGGAGCAGAGGCTCCTGAGGAATTGGCCAGTAAGGAGTGAGAGAAGTGAGCGGAAGCACAGAGAGACCCACGGTCCCACGACTACGGACTGTTAACATGCCAAGCCTGGGCCAGGTGTTGAATGTGCAACAAAGAACAAGACAGCCACTTGCCCTGCTCTCGCCTGATGATTCCAGTCTAATGGAGAGATTGACTCGTCAATGAAATAACTTCACGACATATGGTTTAATTATAGTGGTGCCAAGTTTTATAAGGACGCAAAGGGTGTTTGACTTCATCTGAGGGAACAGGAAGGTTGTGGTGAGAGGTTGGGAAAGGAACAGCCATCCACATTGGCCCAGCTTAGTCTGGGCCATGAATATCCTCAAAATAAAATTGTGTTCTAGGAATTGTTGTGGGCTGAATTGTGTCCCCCCAAAAGTTCCTGTGTTGAAATCCTGACGCCCGGAATGTGACAGTATTTGGAGAGATAGCCTTGAAGGAGTAATTATATAACATGAGACCATATGGGTAGGTCCTAATCCTGTATAACTGAAATCTTTAGAAGAAGAAATTTAGATACAGACATGACAGGCAGAAGACCATGTGAAGACACAGGGAGAAGATGGCCATCTGCAAGCCAAGAAAGGAGGCCTGGGACAGACCCTTCCCTTGTGGTCCTCAGTAGGAACCAACCTTGCCAACACCTTGATCTTGAACTTCTGGCATCCAGAACCATGAGACAATGAGTTTCTGAAGTGTAAGCCACGAAGTTTGTGGTACTTCGTTACAGCAACCCTAGCAAACTAATATAGAGGTCTACATGATTTTTTTGTTTTTGGCAATCAAAATTGTCCAACTGACCATAGGGGCCAATAGCCTTGACTCTGGGGAGGGAAGATCCTGGCCAGGCCTAAAGACTTCACTGGGGCTTCCTGGGTAGCGGGCAGCCCCATTCTGTGCCTCTTTGGCATCCTTGTCCTCTCTCATCCCCACACAGGTAAATTTGCACAGACACCTCTATCTTCCCTCTTAGATGGGGATTGATTATGTAAGGAGACATCTACCAGGTCATGGTTTCCTGATGTTCTAACCTTGGATCAGGGATAACAGTCCTGCAGGGAGGACTGGGAGTTCACTGCTGGGAAGAGAAATCCTGGGAATCTTACCTTTCAGCTTCTCGGTACAGTGAGATTCTCCACCCATGACTCATGCAAGGTATCATGGAGAAGGGAAGTTAAGAGAGTCATAATGACCATACTGGAAAGCAGTTAAGCTCATGTTCATAATAGTATTACACAAAATCAGAAACTCTGCATGATTTGATCCTGTTTGTGATCACAGCTGCTGTGAACTATTACCCAAACCAGTGGGACAGGGTCATGACTCAAGCTGGGCACATGTGGGTGCATGGGCCTAGGTGCAAGGTGGGAGGCTTTGAGCTTCACCAGAAAAGGCCATCATCCTACTGTTCCATTCCTTGGAGGCCTTGAAATCCCATGGTTGTCTGCCTTTTCAGTGAGGACATCATCAGAGCTGGCCTGTGCCAATGAGAAGAGCAGGGACCTTCAACTAGCCAGACTCAAAGAGATTCTGAGAATGAGACTCACCGTGTCCTGGTAATAAGAAACCGGCTGGGCTATTGGGAAGGTGACAATCTGTAGACGTGGCCTAGAACTGAATCGTTTTCCATTCCCAGTGTTTCCAGGCTGGAGCACTTTTCACAGCAGAAAGACTTGGACAGATGGCATTTAGGAAGTCCCGGAGCAGTGAGGGGAGGGCTCAGCTAGAAGAAAAACAAGCTCTACCATAGAGGACAGGAGTCAGTTGATGTGTCATTGGGGGGAAAGGGGGGTCCAGGAGCCCATGCAGCACACCCAAGAGTCAGAATCCGGGAGAGCCCCCCATCACCCGGTGCTCAGAGGCCAGGCACTCAGTGCTTCCAGGCATGTCTGCCTTCCCGTCCGTGTGCTAAAACTTACTGAGCACCACGCGTTCACCAAGTGTGACGCCAGCAGTGGAGGAGAGCTTCAAGAGAATAACAGATTATTCTTAGGTATCCCTGTGCAAGAGCATTACGTTTTCTATTTTACATTTAGGTCCAGGATCCATTTTAAGTTGATTTTGGGGGAAGAGTTTAAGGTCTCTATAGAGAGTTGAGGTTTTTTGGTTTTTGGTTTTTTGGTTGGTTGTTTGTTTTGCATGTGGATGTCCAGTTTTCCAGCACCCTTTGTTGAAAAGATTGTCTTTGTTCCATTGTATTGCTTTTGCCTCTGTCGTAGGTGATTTGCCTATATTTATGTGGGTCTATTTTGGGCTCTGTTCTGTTCCATTGGTATGTCTGTCTACTCTTTCTCCACCTGCCTCACTATCTTGATTACTGTAGCTTTACAGTAGATCTTGAGGTCAGGTAGCGTCAGTCCTTCAACTTCATTCTTCTCCAATATTGTGTTGGCTATGCTGGGTCTTTCGCCTCTCCCTATAAACACGTATTTCATTCTGGGGAGGGGGGAATTCTCATGTAAATAGTACTTTGTTTTTTATTTCAAATTTCTTTTTTTTTTTTAATATTTTGTTTATTTGACAGAGAGAGTACAAGCAGGGGGAGGGGCAAAGAGAGAGGGAGAGGCAGGGAGCCCAATTTGGGACTCAATCCCAGGATCCTGGGATCATGACCTGAGCTGAAGGCAGACGCTTAACCAACTGAGCCACCCAGGTGCTCCTATTTCAAATCTCATTTGCTCACTGCTGGTGTGTAGGAAACGACTGCCC
>ML109123.1:8822-47272 GCA_003697995.1 Taxidea taxus jeffersonii
CTCCGCCTGCCTCTCTGCCTACTTGTGATCTGTCTCTGTCAAATAAATAAATAAAAACCCTTTTAAAAAAATTAAAAAAATAAACCTTTCCATTTGATATACTGTAAAATCAGAAGAGCCAGTAAGCCTTTGATCCCCTGTACTCACCCATTTACACTCTTTCCCTGCCCAGGTATGTATTGCTATTCCAGTTTTACAGATGAAGAAACTGAAGGTCAGAGAAAATAAATGACCTGCCCAAAGCGTGTTAAGTGAAGGACGCAAAATTGGTAGAGACCCTTTCCTGGGTCTCACATTCTCTCCAGCATTGCTAGAGGTCGCTGCTGCTACCCCATGCTCATGATACATACCTATTAGGAAACATCTGGAAACCATTTAAAATGCAAATGAAAGGAGTACAATTGCCCACATTCCACTGGCACAAGGAGGCAACAAGACCACATGTTTTGCTGTCTGTAAGTGAACTGAACAACAGAGTAACAGTGATCAGGCACCCACAGATTCTGAAAGGAGCAGTGAGATAGTGAGGTGATGATGTGCGATTTATGTAGTGATTTGTGAACTGAAGAGTCAGAAGCACGTTCGTACTTTATGGAATTATTCACAGTTAGTCCAGTGTGAAGACTCAAATTCAACCAGTGTTGTTGAGGGAGAGCTGTTATTTAACTGACACATGGTAACTGAGATTCATGCATAATAGAATTGTGCAAAGTAAGGACTACTTATTTTGCACATAATAAAGATTGTGCATATAAAACCCCATCTTGCTTTTTCACCTATTAGCATAAAACAAACATTTTCTTGAGACGTTAGCATTTTAATAAATAATGTAATGCTTAAATTTAAATCTCATTTAAAGTCATATTATCTGTCTCTAAAGGAAAGCCATTTAATGCTCTACTTGGTGTGTCCTATCCTTTACCTTGACGGTACAAGATGTGTATTACAGGTTTTGTGAGCAATATTTCATGCATTTTAATGATATCCTAGTTGGTCTATAAATATTAACTTTAAAGATTCTGAAAAGCATACATAGTCATCCAATGAGTTGTGGACAAGTCACACTCATTCAGTAGCCATGAGGCTATTCAATAGGACGCTTACTAAACTCAAAACTGTGCACTTTAAAAAATCGTCTAATGTTCTATGCTAACTCGTTAGTTCCATTATTTTGAATCTTTTAGAGTACATATCTGATTGTAAACTTGCAAAATTTTAAAGTGCCTATAATTTTTACAAGAGGAAATTAATTTTATATGGTATTTTTTAACTTTGTTAGATTGCTTACTAATTTGTAAAATAAATAGACTAAAAAGTACTAGTTTCAAAATGTGGATATCGTGTATCAACATGTGAAATAATTCAAATACAAATGTTACGTGGATATGCACAAAGACATTCTTTTTAAATATCTGTTATTTTGGTAAATCAAATATTGAGTTGCAAGCTTCCAATTACTTACTTCTGTTTACAGATTCAAAAGGCAGCTAAGGTCTGGATCGTTAGAAATTATTTCAATACCTGCCTTTTTTTATCCAGACATATTACATGTCAAGCAGTCAACTGAGGACTCAGGAAGTTCAGAGAGGTATGACGTACTACCTTAAACAACCCCATCAGATGTAATGTGGGAACCGGCATCCGATAGACCCCATCTCAAACACAGCCAGCTCCTGTTAGCTTGCAAGAGCTGACTGTGTGCCGCTCTTCCCAGTCTGCGTCCAGCAGCGTCAAGTCGGTAGCATAGAATCAGCCATGGTAGGAGCATTTACACCATGGAGATGGGCAAAACACAAACCGTGGTTCACCCTCACCCTACTCCCTGAAGAATTAGTTGTTAAAACATTTGCCACAACGACACCACTGAGTATCTGTGTTCACGTTTTCAGCCAATAATTAGCAAGGGCATAATGAAGGGGGAAAGCCTGGGATTATAAATTATTACAGGCCCATTCTAGTTCCAGTTTTTTTGTTTGCTGTAGGTCATCCTAGACAGGTTGTTTAGACTTTGCCTTCTTACCTTCCTCCGCTTTCCCTCGTGCATAATAAAATCTACAATATATATTTGGAAAAGTCATTGTAAGAATAAAATACAGTATTTATGAAATTATTTTGAAAAAAGATCTATACATGTATAAAGGATCACTATTGTCTGATTATAAATGTCATAGGTATTATAAAAAATGTAATGATTTGGTTCCTCAAAATTACTAGAATAAAAGAAATGTCAGAATTCAGAAAAAAGTTTGATCCCAGAAAACTTATTAGCTCTGTTTTGTTTTACAGTAATAAATGGTATGTCAGAATCTGGAAATCTCTTAGGGATTTTCTTTTGCTTTGAATTAAGTAGTCAGTTGTTAGAGTCATAAAGCTGGGAGACATTGTAGAATCCTGTTTTTCCTTCTGCTTTTTATGTCTCCATCATCATTTCTTTTTTTTTTTTTTTTAAAGATTTTATTTATTTATTTGTCAGAGAGAGAGAGAGAGCACGAGAGCAAGCACAGGCAGACAGAGAGGCAGGCAGAGGCAGAGGGAGAAGCAGGCTCCCTGCCGATCAAGGAGCCCGATGTGGGACTCGATCCCAGGACGGTGGGATCATGACCTGAGCCGAAGGCAGCCGTCCAACCAACTGAGCCACTCAGGCGTCCCTCTTATTTTTTTTTAAAACAATCTCTCTCTGCCTTATCCCCCTGTCTCCATTCCTCTGCCTTGGACTTACTTCAGGCCATCCATGATCTATTTGTTTTCCCTAAGCCTAGCCTAGCCTGGCCTCTCTTCCAGCTCATTCTTCATGTGTAGCCAGAATACATTTTGCATAAGAGATCAGGTCCAAAGTTTCCTTCATGATCTCGTTTCTGCCCACCTCCCCATCAGCAGGTTTTCCATCCTTTCTCAGTGCCCTGGATCTAAGGTGACACCCTTTCTCATGCGTTTCATGTCTTGGCAATACGGGTCCTCCCACTGAATGCCCAGCCTCCCGATCTACCCGTCCCATCTTATTTTACATCATCATTGTTAATGTCTCTGTAGAGCACTTACCTAATCGTTCTGATTTTATTACTTTTCTGTCTATTCATACTGGATTATGAAACTCAAAAGGGCAGAACTGCATTGTGTCTTGCTCTTTGTATGTTCAGGAAGTGGCCTAAACCTAGCTTAGTATTAATTAGAATAGAGTTTCTTCTTATTTTTATTTGAACAAGACCTAAGACCAGAGAGAATATTAAATTTACTACACAGGTCAGAATTTAACCAAAACATAAAATAGAGAGATTATGCTTCTCCTAGTGTAGTAATGGCAGATAAGGTCCACTGAATAAAGATGGGAAACATTTTAATACAACTTTTCAGTGTAACATTCGATTGCACTTACTATAGATAGTACTCTATGTTAGCAAAGTGCAAAAAATTATTTTAATTACTAAGTGTGCTTATAAATAAAAATTATATAATGATGACAAATATTAACATATTTTATTGCTGTCTTTAGTTGGCATATCAAACAAGTACTGGATTTTTGTTTTTTGATGCTATATGCCCAATCCAAGGCCATGTATTATTTACAGGTAAGACCGTGGTGTGTGTGTGTGTGTGTGTGTGTGTGTGTGTGTATGAAATTTAAAGTGGAAGTATTATGTTCTCCTTTCTTCTTTTGATTCCTTCCTCATTGTGTTCCTCCACCCTACTTTGTATTCAGAAAATACTTAATATATTTAAGTTCCAAGAGGAAGTTTAAAGTTGATTTTATGTAAGTCTTCTTGCTGGATTTACTGTTAACAAAGGAAATTATAGTTACCTGTCAAATTAGGAAAAAGATAGAAATTATGCTCCTTACGTTTCTCTTCCCACAAATTTATTACGTCAGGCAGACTTATTTTGAGCACCTACAGTATGTCAGACAGTGTGTATGCTCACCGTCGATACCCTACATAGGCTCTCATTGTATGTTCAGCCCAGTTCTGCAGTGCCTTTCTGTGTTTCTGAAATAAAGCAAGTATATATAGATTGAATTCCTTGAATTCTGGCGTATTATTAAATAATAGTGTTAGGTTTTCCAGCAGCGAGTATACGCCTTACTACATGTGACAATATGTAGTTGTAAGAAGAGTTTGCAAGATATCATTGGAGAAGAGAGAATGTTAGAAAAGTGCTCGAAGGAGGGTCCTCTCTTTTACTGGAAAAAAAATATATATCTTTTGAATCCTAGTTAGTGGAGTGTAACAGAAACACAAGATCCAGCCAATGTATTCTTCCCAATTTATAACACCGCAGTTCTCTTTTGTGCTCTGGTCATATGCTTGAGGACTTTTACATTTTTCTTAATCATTTAGGAGGCTTTTTTAGTGCATGGATTACACATAAACATGAGATTAAAAAGAAAGGAAAATTCTAGTTTTCCTTTCCCCCTCTCTTAGGGAGAACTATTCTTAGGCTTATGTGCACCATCATTCTACCCAGCTGGTGGTAGATGAGAGTGCCGGTTCCCTTTTGTCATCTCTTGGCCAGCCACCCTCTCTGGCGATAGGACATGGCATCTGTCATCTCGAACATAAAGTTAGTTGGCCTTAAATTAGAAACAGAAGTATTTGTAAGGATGAAAATGGGTTCAGGTAAGCAATTTTTTTCAATGAGGATTTACAGCGAGTGTTCCATATTATTATTTAGGAAAGAAAACTATCATCTCTGGTCTCAGAATCTGAAAGTGAAAACTAACAGTAAAAACCCCTCAGCAGCTTGAACTAAAAATAAAATTAACCTGATAAAAACATTTTCTTCAGTGTATGCTGTTGAAAGTATTTTCAATTCTCAAATAAATGCAACTTATTCAATGGAAGTATCAGTTACTAATGAATTTTTGTTTTTTTTTCCAGCTAGAAGATGATATCATAGCTAAAAAGACATACTTTACAAAAATCACAGATTTTGTGCATAATATCACTTCAAAAAATTGGTTTTATATTGAGTTTTCAGTTCTTGGATTCATAGGTAAACAATGTATCTATTTTTAAGCACACAATAATCTTCAAAGTTCTTAAGAACTTCTTAGTTTGGGATGCCTGGGTGGCTCAGTTGGCTAAGCGACTGCCTTCGGCTCAGGTCATGACCTTGGAGTCCTGGGATTGAATTCCTCTTTGGGCTCCCTTCTCAGTGAGGAGTCTGCTTCTCCCTCTGACCACCCCGCTTCTCGTGCTCTCTCTCTTTCTCAATCTCTCTCTCAAATAAATAAATAAAATCTTAAACAACTTATCAGTTTGTTAATAAATGGTAAGGAATGGCATGATTTCTATAAAGATACTTTTAATTTAATAATAAGATCAATTTCAAGTATCAATTTTAGAAAATGTATTTTCAGACCAATTTTTTCCTAGATGGACAATATAAATTAGGTTGACATATACATATATGTTATAAAAATGTAGGAAAGATACCACTTGCTAAGTGCTTGCTGAGAGTCTGCAAGTTCAGTGACTAAGGCGTACTTCTCGATTTTACATAGAAAAATACTTTCAGTTTACATAGAAACTCAAAGAATTTAAGTTCTAGAGAACAGAATTCTAACTTAGGACTCTTGTACTCTAAATTCCTTGCCACTTCCAGTATGCCAAAGCTGACCTACCTAGAAAAGTATAAAAATATATGAATTGGACCCACCATCGAGGAGTTCCTAAAATTGTGCCCATGATATGATTTTTAAAAATTTCTTCTATGAATTTTCTTTTTCTTCCTTCCATTCTCTCTTCCTTCCTTCTACACTTTTCCTTTTATTTGACCTTTGAGGTAGCAAGTCGAATGACCTTACTCATTTCATGGTGCACGGCATCATTTCCTCCTGCAGGAGCCTTCTCTTATTTTATTCTTTTGTTTTATGCCCAGTCCCTACTCCCACCCCCCCAACAGGTTTGTGCTCTACTGTGTTCAAAGAATGTATATAAATTTGTATGTATCCTTGTCAATACTTGGTGTTTATCACGTTTATACCTGTTTAAAGTTTAGAAAAACAGGTGATGTGATAAGCTTATTCATGCCCCTTACATTTTTGTCCTCAAAACTATATATTAAAACTGCCAGCATGTCGATTTATGCCCGTTTAGTTTAATGCTCCTCCTGCTGTTGCATAAGCCCTACGTAATAATCCATTTGATACATCCAGCCTCAGAGTGGTTGACCTTGATTGCTTCCAACTCTCTGCTGCCACAAAGAAATGAAGTGGCATATATGTCCCTGGGAGCAGAACCACAGAGGGTGAATGTAGCAGTGTCTCTACGTAGCCAGATTGCTTTGCAGATTGACTGTACTGTTTATACCCCCCTAAACAGTGTGTAGGAGTTCCTGCTTCACCATATGCTTGACAATATTTGATTCTTTCTGTTACTTTTTTTTTTTTTTTGGCCACTGGGAGGAGTGTAAAACATTTCCCTGACTGCTCGTGAAATCTGTTATTCAGATACTTACTTGATCACCTTCTTTCCCATACTTTTTTGTTAACCATACTTTTTTGTTAAGTGTTGTAGAATCCAATTTTAACCTCATTTTGCTCAGCTTTGATTTAAATAAGAAGAAGAATTATAGGTAGCAGTAATACCTGATGAGCTTGAAGAGGAAGTAAGCTTATTGATACATTACTTTGTGAACTATAAATTCCTTTTTATCTTTTTCACCGAAATCAGGTATGAGAAGGATAGAGAATATTCACATTCTGATCACAAGAGCACATTGAACAGGAGCACTATATATGTAAAGCTGAAGTCCTATTTAAGCTTAAGTTTATAAGGGCTTTGTTTTCTGTTGTTATAGTAATAATAATTTTCTTACTCAATATTACCAAAACTATGAGTTTGCTAAGCAGAATTTTATAGCATACCGACAGCAGATAAGGAAAACACAAATACTGAGTCAACTATTTCTATCATTAAATCACTTGGTCACTATATATACGGGTGCCAAAAAAATTAAAATACAACTATACATTTCACTAAGTAACCCATACAGACTCAGCTCCTAGCGAAAAAAACCGAAGCACGCTTACTTCCCACCAGCATGTTTATTAAATGATTAGGTGTTTTTTATACTATTTACTTTAAAGTGAAAATTTACCTGAATTTTATACCTTCAACTTCATTTTAAAATTAAATTAATTTTAAAATTAAAGATGTAGTATTTAGAAAAAAAAAAGCAATTAGACCTAATACCATACTTTAAAATATAGCAAATCTTGAAGAATCACAAATGTGAAATAGAAATAAAATTCATATAAAATGATGCTCAAATACTGAAATAATATGGTATTCTAATCAAAATTAAGTGTTAAACATAAAAAATCTGGTGGCTATAAATCAGCTTCTGTAAAATTAAGTAGAAGATTAAAGCTCCTATAGTTTTCATGTTATTTATATATCTTTTATTAATATGTACATATCTTTCACTTGATTTAGAAAATTGATCTCATTGGTTATCAAGATTTATTACCTAAGGGGCACCTGGGTGGCTCAGTGGGCACCTCTGAAGCCTCTGCCTTCGGCTCAGGTCATGATCCCTGGGTCCTGGGATCGAGCCCCGCATCAGGCTCTCTGCTCGGCAGGGAGCCTGCTTCCTCCTCTCTCTCTCTGCCTGCCTCTCTGCCTACTTGTGATCTCTGTCTGTCAAATAAATAAATAAAATTTAAAAAAAAATTATTACCTAAGAGTATTCACTATACTAAACCTGCTTCTTACCCAGAAATGGTAATCATTAATACTTAAGCAAATTTATTTATTATTTATTATAATTTATATGTTTTATTATCCTTCAACTTTACTAACACTTCAAGCTTTATTTATTTTGAAGGAATATAATATATTGAATCTTTAATGATTTTGGGGGTCTTTTCTCATGTTAATAGAATGAACAACCTTATATAAGCATTATTTTATGATATATTGTTATTTGGATTTGTAAACACTCAAGAGTTATTTGGGTTTGTTTACTTTTTCTCCATAGGAAAGCTGTTTAAATCTGAGGACTTAACTGACTTTGTACGTTTTTTTTTAATGTTCTACAAAGATAAACCCATAGACTTGCTCTTGGGGGACATTTTTCAGGTAAAGATGTGTAACCCAGGAGAAACTCCTGTGAGTATTTCTTTACTTTGTAAATGCAAAATATTTTAGGAAAATACTATCTGTCTAATGTAATTC
The DNA here is from genome assembly GCA_003697995.1 of Taxidea taxus jeffersonii. NCBI lineage: Eukaryota > Metazoa > Chordata > Mammalia > Carnivora > Mustelidae > Taxidea > Taxidea taxus. Next base: position 16,997 of record ML109123.1, read on the forward strand.
CCTAAAATTTGTTCACCAAACTAAACCTGATGAATGCGTTAATTTTTTTACTTCTGGTATCCAGAACTTTTACTGACATTTATACATACTAAATTAAGTAATGAGAAACCACAAATGTAGTGAAAAGTAGAAAAAAGAAGACAAAAAAACCCCTGATGAATGTGTTAATTTTTTGACTTCTAGTATCCAGAACTTTTACTGACATATATACATACTAAATTAAGTAATGAGAAACCACAAATGTAGTGAAAAGTAGAAAAAAGAAGACAAAAAAAACCCAAGTAATAAAATGATGGATGTAAATCTGAATATGTTGATATTTACATTAAATATAAATGACCAAAATATTACCAATTAAGAGATAGTTCATCAGAATGGATTTAAAAACACTATGCAATTACTTGCTTCCATACTCAGTTCAAATATAATGATATACATAGGTTAAAAGTCAAAGGTATAAAAAAGAAATACCTGCAGACACTAATCAAAGAAAATCTATAGTAACTATATTGATATCAAAGTATACTTTGGTACAAAAAAACCAAAAAATTTGATCAGGGATCAAGAAAGATACTACATACTGGTAAAAGGATCAAATCACCAAGAAGATATGACAATCATAGAAGTGTGTATACGTTTAACAACAGAACCTCAAAATACATTAAGCAAAAGATGACAACTAAAGAAAAAAATAGATTAGTCTGCAGTTATAGTTGGAGACTTCAACACTCCTCTTTCAGTAAGCAACGGAGCTGGTAGGTAGAAAACCAGCAAAGAGATAAAAGAGTTGAACATCATCTACCATCTAGATTTAATTGCTATTTTAAAGATTTTATTTGTTTATTTGACAAAGAGAAAGAGAAAGCACATGTGCACAAGCAAGGGGAGTGGCAAGCAAAGGGAGAGGGAGAAACCGGGCTCAGGCTCAGTCCCGGACCTTGGGATCCTGACCTGAGCTGAAGGCTGATGCTTAACCTGCTGAGCCCCTTAATTGGTATTTTAAAAACACTATGTCCAACAGCAGTAGAAATCATATTCTTTTAAAGTATGTATAGAACATTCATCAAAATAGACATTCTTGTATCATAAAACAAAGCTGACAAATTTAAGATGAAATCACAAAAGAAATGAAACTAAAATTTGACCGGAGTGGAATAAAATTAGAAATTAATAACAGAAAGATAACTGAAAAATCTACAAGCATGTGGAATTTGAGCAATACCTCCTGAATAAGCCAGAGTGAAAGAGAAAGTCTCTAAAGGAATTAGAAAATACTTCGAGTTGAATGAAATAAAAATACAATCTATCAAAATTTGTGAGATGCAGCTAAAGCTTGTGCTTATGGAGAAATTTATCTGAGAAGAAATCATTACCTTAGAAGAGAAGAAAGATCTGACATTAGTAATCTTATCTTCCATCTTATGTCACTGGAAAAAGAAGATTGAAATAAACCCAAATCAAGCAGAAGAAAGAGAATAATAGCTATGAGGGCAGAAAGAAATAAAACTAAAAACATAAAGGCAGTAGAGAAAATTAATAAAACCAAAATCTGGTTCTTTGAAAAGAGTAAGAAAATGGATAAATTTCTAATAAAACTGACAAAGAAAACCCCAAAACATAAATTATCAATATTAAAATGAAAGAGAGAATATCATGGTATATATGTAGATATGTGTGTATGTAAATCTTAACAAAATATGTAGGTTTATTTCTATGCTGAAAACTTTAAAATGCTGATGAAAGAAAGAGACATACCATGATCATGGATTGGAAGGCTCAATATAGTAAATATGAAAATGCTTCCTAAATTGACTTATGAATTTCATATAATTCCAGTCAAAATCCCAGCAGGATTTTCTGTGGTAGTTGTAGATAAGCTAACTCTAAAATTAAAAGGGAAAGGAACTAGTTTAGTTAAAATGATTTTGAAAAAGGAGAATAAAGTTGGAGGCATCAAAGAACTCAATTTCAAATCTTATGATAAAGCTACAGTAAGCAAGACAAACATTTATAGCATAGAGGTAAACAAATAGACCCATGGAACTAAACAGATAATTCAAAAATAGGTCCACAAAATATGGCCAGTTGTTATTTGACAAAGGAGCATATGGAATTCAATGGAGAAAAAATAGTCTTCTCAACAAATATATATTGGATTAATTAAAAGTGTGTTTGTGTGTATGTGTGTGTGTATGTGTATATAATCTCAGCCCAAACATCACACTTGATACAAACATTATTTCAAAATACATCATCTATCTAAATATGAAACATAAACTATAAAACTTTTAGAAGAAAGTGTAGAAAAATATCTTCAGGCTCCAGGAAAGAAGAGTTCTTTGACATGACAGTAAAACCATGATCCATTTTTTTTCCATTGCTAAATTGAATGTTATCCAAATTAAATCTTTTGTACTATATTTTACTGTTTGAGGATAAGGCACCATAGACTAGGAAGAAATATTTAAATTCCATATACAGCAAGGATTTGTATTCAGAATATATATAGAATTCTTAAAACTTAACAACAGTGAAACAACCCAATTAAAAAGTAGGCACAAGATTTGAACAGACACTAGAAAGACAGTTTCTCCCTTACTGCAATAAGCAATGAACTCAGTTTTTCTTATCAACAGGTTATTTGGGGGGTAATTTGGGAAGCCAGCATTTGATAATACCATCTCATTGGTACTTCTATTAATAACTTAACAAATGTTAGAATTTCTATTTCCTAAAGTTCAACTCCTCAACTAATTTTATCTGACTATAGTTTCAAATTCAATTAACCCAGGATTTACAGTTTCAAAAACAATCATTTAAGGTAATATTTTCCTACATGTTAGTACCAAGTAGAAATGCATTTAAGTAAGTCTTTGGTTTAAAAAATAAAACAAAAAAAGCAACCTACTGAATGGGAGAAGATCTTTACAAATCTGATAAGGGGTTACATATATCTGATAAGAGGTTCATATCCTAAATATATAAAGAACTTATACAACCCAACACCAAAAAAATAAAAATAAATTAAAAAATCTAATTTGAATAAATGGGCAGATAACCTGAAAAGACCTTTTTCCAAGGAAGCCATACAGATAGGGGAGACTGGGTGGCTCAGCCAGTTAAATGTCTGCCTTTGGTTCAGGTCATGATCTCAGGGCCCTACAATCAAGGCCCACATCAGACTCTGCTCAGCAGGGAGTCTGCTTCTCCCTCTCCCTCTGTGTGCGCGCTCTCTCAATCTCTCTCTCTCTTAAATAAATAAATAGCCATACAGATGGCCAACAGATACATGAAAAGATGTTCAACATGACTCATCATCAGGGAAATGAAAATCAGAACCATAACGAAATAGCACTTCACGCTGGTCAGAATAATAAAAACACAGAAAATAAAAAACACAGGAAATAACAAGTGGTGGCAAGGATGTAGAGAGGAAAAACAACAACAACAAAAAACACCCTGTGTGCTGCTGGTGGGAAGGTAAATTGATCCATCTGCTATGGAAAACATTATCAAGATTCCTCAAAAAATTAAAAATAGAATTACCATATGATCAAATAATTCCACACTAGATATTTACCCAGAGAAAACCAATACTAATTGGAAAAGATACATGCACCCGTATGTTTTTGCAGCATTATTTATACTAGCCAAATTATGGAAGCAGCCCAAGAGTCCATCAATAGAGGAATGGATAAGGAAGATCTGATATATATATACCCAATGGAATATTATTCAGCCATAAAAAGAATGGAATCTTAACATTTGCAACAACATAGATGGAACTAGAGAGTATAATGTTAAGTGAAAAAAAATCAGAAAAAGACAAATACGATATGATTTCGCTATGTGCAATTTAAGAAACAAAACAAATGAGCAAAGGAAAAGAGAAAAACCAAGAAATAAACTCTGTGGGGGCGGGAGAGGATCAGAAGGAAAAGGGAAAAGGAGAGACAGAATCTTAAGCAGGCTCAATGCCCAGTGTGCAGACTTGACTTCACAACCCTGAAATCATGACCGAGCTGAAATCAAGAGTCAGACACTTCACTGACTGAGCCACCCGGGTGCCCCAAGAAATAGATTGAACTGTGGAAAACAAACTGGAGGTTACCAAAGGGAGGTAGATAGGATGAGTCAAATAGGTGAGGGGAAGTAAGAGTGCAAGTACCATGATGAGCACCGAGTAATGTATAGAATTGTTGAATCACTACATTGTACCCCTGAAACTAACACGACTCTGTAAGTTAACTATACTGGAATAAAAATTATGTTAATTTTACTGGAAAATGGCAACTGGGTGGCTCAGTCAGTTGAGTGTCTGACTATTGGTTTGGGCTCGGGTCATGATTGCAGGGTCATGAGATCCGGTTTCTGGCTCTATGCTCAGTGGGGAGTCTGCTTGAGATTTTGTCTTTCCCTCTCTCTGTGCCCCTCCCTGCTGGGTGTTCACTCTCCCGAGCGTGCACACACACTCACTCTCTCTCTCTCAAATAAATAAATACTTTTCAAAAATTAATATATCAATTTGAGATGCATTTTTGTGAATTTTCTGTGTATACAGTATATGAAATAATTATCAAAAATCATAATAATTTCAGATGTTTTCTTCTAATAGGAATGGTGTCACAGGTCATCTTATTTTTATTTTAATGAGATTAACCAAATATTTTTTCATAAAATATAATATTTGTTCTTTGTTTTAATCATGTGTTTTTATACTTAAGAAGAAATTAAAGTAGATATAGCTCAGTTTAGGAATTAATGACTATGGAAAGAGAAAGAATAATGTAATCTGAGAGAAATAGAAAAATATGACAAAATTTCATTTATGTTATTGAAATAAAAAGAAGGGAGCAGAAAATTATAGTTGGTACAACGGTAGCTGATTTTCTAAGGCAGAGTTCAGGAAAATACATGCTTTAACTAAAATCTTTTTATATCTCAACTTGTGTTTTATTATCCTTATGAAGAAAAAGCTAAGAAACAAAGTTTTTGTTTTTGTTTTTAAAGATTTTATTTATTTATTTGACAGAGATCACAAGTAGACGGAGAGGCAGGCAGAGAGAGAGGAGGAGAGGAAGCAGGCTCCCTGCCGAGCAGAGAGCCCAATGTGGGGCTCGATCCCAGGACCCTGAGATCATGACCTGAGCCGAAGGCAGAGGCCTTAACCCACTGAGCCACCCAGGCACCCCTAAAGTTTAATGTAATTTCTAAATATCAAAATAAAAAACTAATATAACACAAAAACTAATATAATACAAAATTCTGCCATCTATAAGTGCAATCAAAAGGAGTATTTGGGTTATTACAGAAGATTGTTGTTTCTTTTATTTTTCCCTAGGAAAAATGTGCAGAACGAAATAAGCAAATTCGTATTCGCTATAAGCCTTCTCTTTTCCAGCATATGGGTGTACAGTCATCACTCCCTGGTGAAGAACAATATTCCAAAGTAAGATTTTGAAATGTATCTTGAGTAATATACAATGTCTCATGAACTTATAAAACATTGTTTAGGGAAGGAGTAATGAAAACTTGAGAATAAAATATGGTTGTTTAAACATAATTCATCTTATGATAACTGTATGTTGGGCAGAGCAATTGTCTTTTCAAGACCCAAGTTATCTGTCATGGTAAGAAAAATCTAGCCTATGGAAACTTCTTTGTTTTACTGTTACCAGCTGAACAATGCAAGTAACTGACAAACATGTTTTAAAAATCATAATTAAATTCACTATCTTAGTCTAATATTTAAAGTTATAGAAGAATATTTATAAGTAAAATGCTCCTATTATTGAACTTAAATGTATCAACATTCTTCTTTAAGATCACGGAGATCAACAAAATATCAACAAAAATTCAGTATTGTTTGATTTTTAATCATTCTTTAATTTGCCATCATTTTTGGGAGCAATGTTATTTGTAATTGACTTAGCATCTTGGTAGGGCAGAAGAAGCAAAGACTTCAGAGTCAAAACAACTAGTTTTTTTTTGTTTTTGTTTTTGTTTTTAGATTTTATTTATTTGACAGGCAGATATCACAAGTAGGCAGAGAGAGGAGGAAGCAGGCTCCCCGCTGAGCAGAGAGCCCGATGTGGGGTTCGATCCCAGGACGCTGGGATCATGACCTGAGCTGAAGGCAGAGACTTTAACCCACTGAGCCACCCAGGCGCCCCTCAAAACAACTAGTTTTTAATAATGGTGGCTTATGTACATGATATTGGGCAAGCCCTAACACTCTGTACTTTCTTCATCTGTAAGAGAAGTTTAAATTAGATGATCCTTAAGATGTTTCCCACCTTTGTAATCTCTCCCTTCTTAGTTTCTTCACACAACAAAGCAAGTGATTGCTTTAACCCTTTGTCAATTAAAATGAGAGAAATGCACATACACATACTCCCATCGTTTCATTCATTTTTTATGACCTGCCCTCTTTCCACCTTTTCTACTTCTTATCTCTATGTGCTTATTGCACTGCACTCTTTGGAACACTGTCTGAAACATAGTGTGGATTCAGTAAAGGTTAGCTGTTAGCAGTTAGGCAAAGTGAAATTCTAGATTAAAAATGTTCATTAAGCAAAACAAACAAGTGCCAGGAATAATGACAATTTAACTATTATGAATGTTCATGCAACAAATAACACCATGAAAATAAGTAAAACATAGCCGCAGGTGATGCAGAAAGAAACTGTCTATGCCATTCTGTTTGTTGGTGCTATTATAATGGGACTCTTTTCTTCTATTATATTTTTTGGTGGATAAGCTATTTTAACCTTACCTTTTGTAAAATCACAATAGACTAGAATATTTATCTAATCATTCATAATTTGATATTATAATCTAGCTTTTTTCCTTTTTTATACCTCACCCCATGTAAAATAGAAATAAATAACAATTTAATGATATGTCAAATGTATATTTTCAAAATCTGTATTATTTTAATTGTCAAAACTATTTAATTATATATATTAATTATTTAATTATATTATTTAAAAATTTTCTAACAGGATATTTATTATTAGCAGCTTCATAATTCAAATACCTTCTTTAAAAATGATCGGCATCATTCTTTGGAAAAAATGGCAAAATAAGGATTAGTCTTAGCTCTCAACTTACTTTATAGTGGATAAGAGACTCTACCATATAAAAAAATTTAAGCCTTTGATAATATAGTAAGTATAAAATAGTAAGTATAAAAATTGATATATAGAAAATTGTCAGATATTTTAGTAAGTATAAAACTGATATATAGAAAATTATCAGATATTTGTTAGCCTTAATTTATAATCATGTTTTGTGTATTTTAAAATCATATACAGATAACTTTCTGATATACTAATATTTTGTTTTAGAAGAATGAATAAGTATTTTCTTTCCCTTTTTTATCATATACTGTAGACATACAATGAATTTGGAGGCAATAGATCTGAGTTTGAAGCCCTTTTTTTAAAAGATTTTATTTATTAGAGAGAGAGCACACACATGCAAGCAAGGGGTGAAGGAGGGGGAGGGGCAGAGGGAGAGGCAGACTCCCTGCTGAGCAAGGAGCCCAATGCTGGGCTCATCCCAGGACCCTGGGATCATGACCTGAGCTGAAGGCAGACACTTAACTGAGCCACCAGGCGTCCCTGAAGCCTCATTCTTATCAATAGTTGTAACAATATGGATGAATCTCTAAAGTTGCATTATGCTAAATGAAAAAAGCCAGATACAAAAGACTATATACTGTATGATTCAATTTGTATGGAATGCTAGAAACGACAGATCCTGATATCTCATTGTGATTTTAATTTGCATTTCTTTAATGACCAATGATGTTGAGCATCACTGCTAGTTGCTTGTGTGTATACATATATAAAATACATAGATTTTTTTTAAATTTAAGCTTTATTTAAACATATAATGTAACCCCACCACCCTCTCCCAACCCCTCTGCTCCCCACCCCCCTCAGTTTGTTTTATGACATTAAGAGTCTCTTTTGGTTTGTCTCCCTCCCGATCCCATCTTGTTTCATTTTTTTTTTTAAGATTTTATTTATTTATTAGTTAGAGAGAGAGAGATCACAGGCAGACAGAGAGGCAGGCTGAGAGAGAGGCAGGCAGAGGGAGAAGCAGGCTCCCTGCCGAGCAAGGAGCCCGATGTGGGACTCGATCCCAGGACGCTGGGATCATGACCTGAGCCGAAGGCAGCTTCTTAACCAACTGAGCCACCCAGGCGTCCCCCATCTTGTTTCATTTTTACTTTTCCTACCACCTTAACTCCCACCCCCGTTGCATCTCCACTTCCTCATATCGGAGAGAAAGGGGAACCCTCCTACACTGTTGGTGGGAATGCAAGCTGGTGCAACCACTCTGGAAAACAGCATGAAGGTTCCTCAAAAAATTGAAAATAGAGCTACCTTATGACCCAGCAATTGCACTACTGGGTATTTACTGTAAAGATACAAACGTAGTGATCCAAAGGGGCACGTGTACCCGAATGTTTATAGCAGCAATGTCCACAATAGCCAAGTTATGGAAAGAACCTAGATGTCCATCAACAGATGAATGGATAATGAGGAAGTGGTATATATATACAATGGAATACTATGCAGCCATCAAAAGAAATGAAATCTTACCATTTGCGACGACATGGATGGAACTAGAGCGTATTATGCTTAGCGAAATAAGTCAACTGGTAAAATACATAGATTTTTACAAAATGTAGATTTTCATGAAATGTATGTATATATTTTGTGAAGTGTCTTATTGAGTATTTGACCATTTAAAAAATGGGTTGTTCACCTGTTTATTTTTTAATTGTTATAATTCTGTATATAGTCTGACCACAAGTCTCAGCTTATGGCTTTCTCTTTCATTTTTAAAATTTCAAAATCTTTCAATGAATGAAAGATTTTAACTTTGATAAAATTCACTCCACCCAAACTCTACTCTGTCCATATAGTTATGTCATTGGTTAGCTCAGTATTCAGTGATTTTATGAGATTATAAATACTATTTACACTTAAACTACATAATATCCTCTATTTTTCCTTTATTATACAACTTTTTTTGGAGTTTTTTTAAAGATTTTATTTATTTATTTGAGAGAGAATGAGAGAAAGAGAGAGAGAGCATGAGAAGAGGGAGAAGCAGACTACCTGCCAAGCAGGGAGCTTGATGCGGGACTCGAAGGCAGTCGCCCAACCAACGCAGCCACCCAGGCGCCCCTTCTTTCGGAGTTTTAAATTGATTTTATTTCAATGTACTTATCACTAATTCACCCTTAGATTCCCTGTGAATTATCTAAATCTGTTCTTGGTATATTAAAACATTTTAAAAATCATGGATAAATGTTGAATATCATCAAGTGCTTTCTGCATTTCTACTGCTTCTTAATCTTAAAAAAACCTATTCTGCAGCCCTCTGATCAGTTCTAGCAGATATCTTAAGAACCAGGGTGTTGATTTTCCTGTTTTCTATATCCCAAATTTGTATCAAACTTGGTCTACTTGTTTGTTAGTGAAGCACACACCCTCCAGTAATTTCTTGAGAAAGATTGTGTAGGAAGTGAATTCTTGGAGAACTAAAACATCTTAAAATGATTATAGTCTGTCAAACTTAATTGTTAGGTTGGCTAGGCAAAGAAATCTGAATTCTGATTTTTTAAGTTATTCAAGAGTGTAACCAATGAAAAGTAAGTAAAGCCATTTTAACTCCTGTTTCTTGGTATAAGAACAATTTTCCCATCTCTAAACCTTTAACGTTTGTCTTGTATTTAAGGTTCTACAATTTCAGGATGATGGGTCTATTTTTATTGATTGTGCTTCATATTTGGTAGGGCTTTTTAATGTGAAAACTCATGTTTAGATTCTGGAAAATATTCACAAATTATTTTATTGATAAATTTTCTCCTTTATTTTCTATGTTCTTTTTAAGGAGCCCTGTTTTGAATGTTAGATTCTTTGGATTGATGTTCTCTCTCTCTCTCACCCCTTCTTTCTCCTTCTGTTTTCTTTCTATTTGCTTCACTTTCTGAAAGTTTTTGTAAATTTCATCTTAAATTCTTTTTATTAGTGCTTTTTTGGGGGGAGGGCAGTTTTCATTGATTGGTTGATTTTTGTTTTTGTTATTATAGCTTTAATGTCTAAGAACCCCTTTTGTGCTCCTAATGCCATTGTCCCCTCTTACAACACTCAGTTCTTATTTTATGATTGAAATACTTCCACTTAACCCTCTGAGGATTTTAATAGTTTTTTAAAGATTTTTTAAAAATTTCTTCTTCCTGCATAGTTTCTATTTCCTCCAAGTTGTTTTTTGTTGTTGTTGGTCTCTTTTCTTCAGGTTGTTGAAGGGTTTCCTCATGTATGTAGTGATACAGATTGTACATTCAAATGGAGAAAGCTGGTTGGAGGCTCTGAGCACATGGCAGAACCTGTCAGTTTCACTGTCAGGGACTGAGTGGTTAGACTCTTTCCCAGAAAATCACCTGTGTTAGTGCCTCCCAGTCTTGCTGCATGGGCTAGTCAATTTGCTAGAGAATCGGGGAGCCAAGTGGGCAAAGATAGCTGGGGCTTTCGGTGTTCACTTTATCAATATTTACTTATTTGTTCTGCTTTCTTCTTCTCCTCCTCCTTTTTTTTTTTTTTTTAAGATTCATTTATTTATTTATGGGGCAGGGAGGGGCAGAGGGAGAGTGAGAGAGATAATTTCAAGCAGACTCCTGGTAATCATGGAGCCTGATGGTGGGCTAGATCTCACAACCCTGAAAACACGACCCTGAGATCATGACCTGAACCAAAATTAAGACTCAGACACTTAATAGACTGAGCCACTCAGGTACCCCTATTTGTCCTATTTATCATTATTATCTTTACCCTGGTTTGAGGCTAGATACATACCCTCTGTTTGCCTTTTCAGAGAATTATTCTTCAAGAGTGAAGAAAAGATAATCACCTGGCTCCGAGGATATTTAGAGCTTTACTCACCACTGAGACTAGCAAGCCATCTTCTTCGTTCTACCCCATTTTCACCTCCATTTTTAGAAGTAGTGGGGGGTTCTGCCCTTGGGATTATGCTTCTTTCTTTATTCCAAATACCTTAAGTGGCATCTCTTTCCTTGACTGAACTCAGATTCTTGGGATCTGATGCTTCTTGTGTTTCACATATCCTTAAACTTAAATTTTGTTTCTTACTTATTGAAACTCTCTGTTGTTTTGTCTGTGAATGTTGAGTCTGTTTTCTGTAGACTTCCTCCAGTATTTATGGGAGGAATGGGGCAGTCTAGGGCTCACTTTGCGCAGAAGCTTTTCTTCTGAGTAGGGAAGACCCATTCTTTTGGGGTCTGGTTTTCTTCTTCACAAACACCTGTACTCTGTGCGCTGCTGGGCAATGGTCATTTGACGTCTGCTGCTCAGCATAAGCATGCATGTTCCAACTGCGACTCTGCAACGAATTCCAGTGCCCCTGCCTGTTCCCCTGTATCCACCAGCTCTGAGCTTGGGTCATCCTTAGAGCCACGCCCACCTTTCTAGTAGCTGGCTCCTGCGTGTTTTGGAATTTGAATTCCTCCGCTTCTAACCCAGCCTCATCTGCTTCCCATTTAACATTCCGTCTGCAGGGTTCATTTGGATGGGAGTGTGTTCATGCCGAGTTACCTTTTGACGCTTCAATAGTAAAAGGGGCATCCAACATATAATCAAAAGTATGCATTATTTATACACATACCACTTCAAGGAAATGTGGCTGCATTTCCATGAAGATAACCCTGCATTCTATGCATTTCAATTAGACCTGCATCATGTTAAAAGGTGTTTTTCTCTTTTTTTTTTTTTTTAAAGATTTTATTTATTTATTTGTTAGAGAGAGAGGGAGCGAGCACAGGCAGACAGAGAGGCAGGCAGAGGCAGAGGGAGAAGCAGGCTCCCTGCCGAGCAAGGAGCCCGATGTGGGACTCAATCCCAGGACGCTGGGATCATGACCTGAGCCGAGGGCAGTTGCCTAACTGACTGAGCCACCCAGGCATCCCGGTGTTTTTCTCTTTTTAATGGGACTGAGATGGGCAAAAGCTTGACGAAGGTAACTCAACTGGTAAATTTCCCGGGAACCTTTATCATTCACCTTTCTCTTTTACTCGCTCCTTTCAGAATGTCTCCCTTCTTTCCTTCAAAAACAAGAAGACCACCACCACCTATCTCATAGTTTCCCTCCCACATTAGGAATTTGAAATGCCTTCAGCATCCTACATTGCAACCACATTTCCGTATCCAAAATAATTTCAGGGAAATAGTGAGCTGTCCATTTGCTAAGAATTCTAGATATTTAAAATTAGATGTTTCCAAACTGAGGAAAGAGTTGCAGAATAGGTTACCCCTTTTATTTTCCAAGGCTATATTTCAAAATGGAATAAAATTTAATCATATAAAATTTTTTAGCTTTGTTTATATTTTTCAAGCAATATGCCCATATCTGGCTAAAAATGAATAAAAAGGAGCTTATGATAAGAGGCAACAACCCCCTGTACCTCCCCAGCCTTATCTCACCAGAGGCAATGACATTTCATCATTTCTGGTTTAAATGTCTTCTTTATATTACTAAATAATGCGCTTATGCTACTAGTTTTTATTTATCCACATTATTTTTCCTGCAGTACAGATGAGTATTTAGCTCAGATACTTGTTCATTTTTATTATGTCTTAGTCAGTTTTGGCTACTATGACAGAAATACCACAGACTGGGTGGCTTACACAACAGAAATTTATTTCTCACAGTTCTAGAGATTTGAAAGCCCAAGATCAGGGTGCTGCCAACATGGGGGATTTTGATGAGAGCCCACCTCCTGGTTTGTAGACAGTTGTCTTCTGACTACATCCTCACATGACCAAGAGTAGAGAAAACTCTAGTCTCTTTATCCCCTTATAAAGGCACTAAACTCATTCATGGACCCTCTGGAGCTAATTCTCTCTCAAAGCCCCCATTTCCAAATCCACTGAAGAGTTAGGCTTTAGCATATGAATTTGAGGAAGGGAACACAAAATTCAGTTGATAAAGTATTAATAACTTTAATTATTTTGCCCCTTTTCTAAGTTCTCTTTTCTGAAAGAATAATCAAATATTAAACTTACCGAATTGATCTCTTATATGTTATAGCTTTTATTCGCTATTTTTAAAAAGATTTTATTTTTTTGAGAGAAAGAAAGCACACGAGAGAGAGAGCTAGAGAGAGCATGAACAGGGGAAGGAGCAGAGGGAGAAGCAGATTCCCCATGGAGCAGGAAGCCAGAGGTGGGGCTCCGGGCTCTATCCCAGCACTCTGGGATCACAACCTCAGTCAAAGGCAGACGCTTACCGGGCTAAGCCACACAGGCGCCCCTTTCTACTATTTCTGTCACTTGTTTTTTCTATGTACTAGATGGGCTCCTTGACTGATTTTTCTCATGAATGTTTTATTTTTATTTTGTTCCTTTTTTTCCTACCACCTATTTGTTTTGTGGATATAATTTTCCTCAAATCTCAGAGTATTAGATCTTTTCATGAAAGATTTTTAAAGTTCTCTTCTGTATTCTAAATGAGCTGTTTGTTTGTTTTCAGATCAATCTCCTTGTCTATTTTGATCTGTCTCTGCTAGGTTGCACACTTTCCTCAAATATTTAGTGATTCTTGATGGTCTGGTGGTAATAGGAGTAATTTATTTCCTCTTCCTCCTCTCCCCTCCCCTGACACTGCATTCATCTTCATCTTCCTTTATAAAATTGAAAGGAATGAGATTTCCTGAAAGTTTTTGGTACCTGGGTAGAATTTGTTGGCTTACAAACTCTGTTTTACAGTAGGCGCATGCCTAGGTTGTGATTGTTTTGTGTTGGAGGGTTTTTTTTTCTATTTTGTTTTGTTTCCCCGGTGGTTTTTTTTTTTTTTTTAAGATTTTATTTATTTATTTAACCAAGGGAGATCACAAGTAGGTGGAGAAGCCGGGTGGGTGGGGGAAGCAGGCCCCCATCTGAGCAGGGAGCCGGATATGGGGCTCGATCTCAGCACCCTGGGATCATGACCTGAGCTGAAGGCAGAGGCTTAAACCACTGAGCCACCCAGGCACCCCTTCCTGGTGGTTTGAGAGAAGGGGCAACAACATGCCAAAATACAGAGAGCTTTGTACTGCCTGAGCTAGTACATCCAGGCGGCACATTCAACTTTCCTCAGAGAAGACTATATGTGAGTTGCCTGGGGCCTAAAGTCCTTGCTGTTCTTGGGAACTGTGGGTGCTCCTCTCACAGACCCACTTCCTTCTCCAGGGCTAGCCCTAGTTTGACTCCCATCTTTCATCGAATTTGCTGTCTCCATTTTAGGCCCATTCCTGGTGCTGAGGTCACAGATTTCTCAGCTCCGCATTCAGTCCCCACTCTTCCATCAGCTTTATGTCTCGTTAATTAATTAAATGTCTCTTCAGCTGAGAACCCCTTTCATTCTTTACATTGTTTGGAGTTACATCTTTTCAGCTCACTATCATTTCAGTGGGGTCTAGCTGTCTACCACCTAGAACCAAGAGTTTGGATATTATATTTCAACTTTCTCCCATTTTTAATTTTATTAAGTAAAATAAAATTTATATTCATGACCCCAGTGAAATAAATGTCACCCTCTTTTCTTTTTAAGATTTCATTTATTTATTTGACAGAGGGAGACACAGTGAGAGAGGGAACACAAGCAGTGGGAGAGGGAGAAGCAGGCTTCCTGCTGAGCAGGGAGCCGATGCGATGCGGGGCTCCATCTCAGGACCCTGAGTTCATGACAGAGGCGAAGGCAGATGCTTAGCCCACCGAACCACCCAGGCACCCTTCCCCTCCTTTCTTTAACCAGGTCCAACATATCAACAAGTGTTGCTATGCTTTCCTTAATATTCATTTCATTACGTCTTTAAAAAATTATGTAAAATTTATTCCTTAACCAGTTAAATTATGTATTACACTTCTCATAAAACTTTAAAATGTAAGGCTAATTTTCTATAGCTCATTAAGGAGAAAAATAGTTTGGTTTATTTCTATTCATCCAGCTTGTAGCTCAAAAATAATAATTCAGTAAACAAAAATTTTTCTTAGTGATAAATTTCCTAGGGTTTTAGTTTTTAAAAAATTTTCCTATGTCATTCGTTTAAGTGCTCTTTATCATTACATGTTCTTAATCTGTAATAAATATAAAAGAAATTTATTTTAGAAACAACTGAAATATTTCTGTATGAATAATTTCTGAAAACTCAGATAAGACACTTAAAGTTTTGGGGCACGTGGAGGTCATAGTCAGTTAAGCATCTGACTCTTGGTTTCAGCTCAGGTCATCATCTCAGGGTCCTAGAATGGAGCACCCCTGAATCTCTCTTTCTCTCTCTTTAATATAAGTAAATCCTAAAAAAGATACGTGAAGTTTTTCTGTTGATAAGCAACAAAATAGTGTGTTCCTATAATTTGCTAGTGCTTCATCCTATATGAAAAGTTATTTTTGCTTTACTGGGGTGTACTGATCAAGGGGCAAAGTGTTTCGAGGTGTTGGAAGTAGGATTACCATATAAAATACAGGATACCCCACTTAACCTTGAATTTAGTTGAACAATGACTTTTTCTTATATATATATGTATGACTTGTTCATTTTTTTGCTGTTGCTACATTTGGTACGCCTAGTTGCAGGTGATGGAGAGAAAGGAAGTAGATATTTCCCATCAAAATGCTCTAACTGAATTGAGTTTATGGTTTTGACTTTTATTAAAGAATGATGTATGGCATATTTGCATTTTCTTCAAAGCTGTTATTTCAAGTTTTATGTTTCTTTTCTATGTAAGATACATGTGATGACGTTCTCTTAGAATTTGGAGGAAGAGAGGCATTTGGGTGTCTCTCCATTTAAGCACCTGCCTTTGGCTCAGGTCATGATCCCAGGGTCCTGGGATCAAACCCTGTGTCAGGCTCTCTGCTCAGTGGAGAATCTGCTTCTCCCTCCCTCTCTGCCCCTGCTTGTGCTCTCTCTGTCAAATAAATTTAAAAAAAAATTTTTTTTAAGAATTTGGAGCTATAAAAAAGATATTCTTTCCCAAAGAATTGTCATGATTCCTTTTGCCCATTGTGGGTATTTTGTTCCTTTTGACTAATAAGAAATTCAAAACTAATTTCATGTGAAATGTAGTACTCATAGTCACAGCAAAATTTCTTCAGTTCTAATTTTATATTTAGGATTTTCTTCATATATTAGTGTTAAAAGATTATTATGTCTTTACTTAGTTATTCTAAATCTTTACAGTATTTATATTTTAAATTATAAATGTTGAAGTGATTGTTTAAAAATATCTGTACCTTATTTATAACAGTTTGTTGGCTTTAATGATAATCCAAAAACATGGATTTCCCAGGTATCCCAGTGATAGAAGTCTACTTTCAGTAATTTTAACACCAGGACAATATTAATAATACATCTTTTTTTTTTAAGGTTTTATTTATTTATTTGTTAGAGAGAGAGAGAGAGCACAGGCAGACAGAGTGGCAGGCAGAGGCAGAGGGAGAAGCAGGCTCCCCGCCAAGCAAGGAGCCCGATGTGGGACTCGATCCCAGGACGCTGGGATCATGACCTGAGCCGAAGGCAGCTGCTTAACCAACTGAGCCACCCAGGCATCCCTATTAATAATACATCTTAAGAATCATGTATTTTACCAATGTAAAACTATCTTCTAACTATTTATAAAGGGAAAGTTTGGTCAAAAGGACAGAATAATGAAAACGTTATCAAAATTTTTCATGAAAATAATTACATCTTTGTGAATGTTATTTCTACATGTTACAGGTTTTTTGTTTTTATTTCAGAAAATATTTCAGAAAATATGAAGACAATAAGCATATCAAGGAAAAAAACCCTGTAATACCTTGGAACCTCAAATAACCTTGCTTTCCAATGGCCTCTTTCAGAAATTATTATAATGAAATGCATAATTGTATAGAAGAGGAGGAAATAAACTACTAGAATTGAAAGTACTAAACTACCTCTTACATCAAGAAAAATTAAAATATTTATGTTTTGTACTATTGTACTATTACTATTATAATTTAATTTAAAAACAGTAAAAACAGGGAAGTTTTTGAAATTAAGAAATGTATTTTGTTAACTTAGTGATGTTGTCACATAATCTCAATAAATATCTACAAGTTTAGAAAATTGCCATTGCCACAGACAAGTTCTGTGTAAATTGGAGTATGTTCTTATCCATTTTGTTAGGACATCTAAAGAAATAGAAAGCATAATTTAAACAACCCTGGCTCTAAATATTTAAAGACGTCTTCTTTTAAATAAATTCATTTCAAACTATAAACTTGCCCCTAAGTGCCATTTGAATTACCAACCTCTTGACATTTAGGTATTCTGATAGTCATTCAGTTCTAAAGATTTATAATCTCTCTTATTATTACCTTTTTAGCCCTGGGGTTAGTTGGGAGTTTTTTTTTTTTTTTCTTTCAAATGTATTGGTTTTTGCCATCTTTTACTGTTGATTTCTTATTTAATTACATTGATGTTAGTGGATTTTATCTGTGTGATGATCTGAGAATTGTTATGAATTGTACACCCCTTTTCAAATATGTTGCATTCATTTGTTTTTTTATAAATGTTAATTTTGTGCTTTAAAATGTCTTTTTAAAATATTCCTATTTATTGGGTACAGGACTCTCTTATATGAGGCTTTTTAATTTACATTTTCAATTTCTTTTAATTCTAATGAATTTGTGTCTGCTTGAATGATCTATCAGTTTCTTAGAGAGGTCGATTAAACTCCCCTATTCTTGTTATTCTATTGGGTTTTATTTTATTTGTTTTGAGAAATAATAGATGTTTCTTCTTTCTCCTGATTCTTCAATAAAATATGAAAATCATACTTTATACTGCTAATGTATTAACTGTCCTTGACTGCCAAAATTTACATATTTACCTCAGTCTAAACTGTGTCACATACCAACATATAAGGAGTATATGAAAGCTGAACCGTTCACATGTGTCTATTTCATTTCCCCTTCTAGAAGAGAAGCAGCAATATGTCCAGTATACTTCAGTAAAGCTGAGGGGGTGGCAATAGCAAATGTGACTGCACTCTTGGGTTAAATAGGAGTTGACCCTCTACCAGCATAGGTGGGTAACAGTATCTTGGGGTTTGTTGTATACTACTATGGACCTTCCATTCTGTGACAGAGTTGCAGCAATTATGAACAAATAATGGGAGCTAAATCTGGGCAGGCATTTTCCCACGAAATCTAATTATGTTTTTCCCCTCAATTATGATTTTCCCTCCTGGTTACATTTTTAGATGCTATGTTATTAATACTATTATTATTATATTAGTAGTACATTATTAATAATATTAATATTATTACTCATATTAATAGCCAGTCATAGGCAATGAATTATGAGGAATTTTATATGAGTTGATAGGTTTTTGTTTTGCCAGTATTAGTTTTCTTTCTAGGACCCTAGATAAAATGAAGATTTCTTAGGAGGATTCAGTTTACTGAAATTATTATGAATAGAGACAGAAAGCATAAACCAGTGAATTTTGATGAAGAAATAGAGAAAGCTATTGAAAAATAACAAGCACAAAGAGACATTAGATCACAGTGTCTTAAAATCGTTTTGAGTATGGCAAATAATGGAAAAATTACCAAGTCTTTTAGTGGTGGAAGTGTAACATGAATACCCGGTCCTGATAATGACAGCACAAAAAAAAAAAAAGAAAAGAAAAGAAAAGAAAAAGAAAACCACAGACCTATATGATGCAAAAATCTTAAATGCAGTATAAGTGATAAAGTCCTAAACCATGTTAAGAGAATAACACACCATGACCTGGTTTTTTGATACCAAGTGGGTAAGGGTCTGGATAGGATTCTTACTGATAGGTCTCAGGAGAAAAATCATATGATTACCTCCACAGAAAAATGCAACACCTATTTTCTATAAGAATATTAAAGAAAATTACAGTGAGTGGATACTTTCTTAACATGACAAAATTAAGGGCCAGATAAACACATATGAACAATATATGTACTAAAAATTATTTGTTCATATGAAATTAGAATCTCATTGAGTGTCCTGTGTCTTAATTTGCTAAATCTGATAGTTCTAGATGCAAAGTATATACCTCAATTCTAAAAATGGTTATTTAATGGGGAAACACTGGAGGCATCAGAAACAGAGCAAATGAACCCCACTATCTCCAGGACTGCTGGCAAGGTTAGCCAATGAAATTTGAAAAGGAAAAACAGTTATAGGCATGAGAATTGGAAAAAAGTAAAGTTCTATTTGAAGATAGGATGATAGTATATGTGGAAAAACTCAGGGGACTTAATCACAAAACTTAATTCAGTAAGATATTGGGATGTAAGTTTAGCATTCAAAAGTGAGCAACTTCTTAAAAGTGATAATAAACCCTTAGAATATATTACGAATGTGAAAAACCTCTTTTATAATATCAGTGAAAAAGAAATTTAGGAATAAATCTAAGAAGAAATGTACAAAACCAAGAAACTTTTGGAAGTGATAGAAACAGTCTATATTTTGATTGCAGAAGTGGTTTCAGAGGTGTGTACACTTGTCAAAACTCATCAAGTTGTTAACTTTAAATAAATGGTATTTAGTGTATGTGAATTTCAGTGAAGTTGATCTAAAGATAAATGTGCAAAACCTATACAAAGAAAGCTATAAAACACTCCTAAAGATGCAAGACACTCAGGCAAATAGAAAGGCTTCTCTCTTCTCGGGATAGGACACCTCATTAAAATTTTAGTTCTTCATAAGGTAACTTACAGTCTTATTGTGATCCCAGTAAATATGCCAACAATCTTTTTCTCCTGAAGGTCGGCATATGGATACTAAGGTTCATATGGGGAAAAAAACCAAGAATATCTAGAAAACTACTGAAAAAGAAGAGCCAGGGGGGGATCTAGAACAACCAGACAGTAAAACATTTTTCAAAGCCTTTCTAATTAAAACACTGTGGCACTTTTTACCAGCATATGAGTAGACAAATCATTGAAATAGAGTAGAAAGTCCAGAAATAGACTCAAGTACATATGTATATTTAGTAAATGATAGAGCAGTATCTTAAATCGCTGGGCAAAGAGATACTCTGATAAATGATAATAGGACAACTGGATAGGCTTTTGGAGAAAGAAAAGACTCACATGCCACACAAAAACTTCAAATGAGTCAAAAATAATTAAAATTATACAAGTATTAAAAGAAAATATAGGTGAATCACTCTACAACCTGGGAGTAGGGAAAGGTATTTTTTTTAAGATTTTATTTATTTGGCAGCGAGAGAGACCACAAGCAGGAAGAGCGAGAAGCAGGAGAAGCAGACTCCCCGCTGAGCAGGGAGCCTGATTTGGGGCTCAATCCCAGGATCCTGGGATCAGGACCTGAGCAGAAGGCAGATGCTTAACCAACTGAGCCACTCAGGCTCCCCTAGGGAAAGGTATGCTAACTATAACTCAAAATCTGGATGCAATAAAAAGAAAACATTGCCTTTAAATATAAAAATTTATTCAGCCTCACTTAAAAGTAAAAATTAAAACTTCACTGAGATCTCCATCTTGTTGACAAAAATTCAAAAGCTTAAGAAACATTCTGTTGGGTGAGGTTATGTGGAAATAAACATTCTCATACACTGTTGATGAGGACACCAAATGATATAACTCCTAAGGAGGGGATGTGGTAATATATAAGAAAACTACATAGTATTTACAACCACAGTGAGGGGCACCTGGATGGCTTGGTGGGTTGAGCCACAGATTCCTGATCTCTGCTCAGGTCATGATCTCAGGGTCTTGAGATCCAGCCCCATGTTGGCTGGGCACTCAGCAGGGAGTCGGCTTGAGATTCTCTCCATCTCCCTCTGCCCCTTCCTCTTGTTGCCCTCTCTCTCACTCTTAAAAAAAAAAAAAAAAGTGAAACCATAATGAGACGTCATTGATTGACCTCTGGAAGGACTAAGACTGGCCATACCAAGCAATAGTGAAAAGTAGCATAACTGGAGCTCTCATACATTGCCGCTGGAAACATAAACAGCTCAGCATTTTCTTAAACAGTTAAACATACGCCTACCATACATCCCAGCTATTCAAATTCTGTCAAGATTTACTATAAAATATTAGTGAAAGCTGCATGCCAGACCACCAACGGGGCAAAGAAGTTTGTGATTCAATCCTACCTTTACACTATATTTTTATTTTTGGTGTGTTGGTTATAAGTACAGGCTCTGAGAGAGACAGACCTGGATTTGAACCCTAATTGTTAATCATAGTTTCAGACAAGTAATTATCTTTAGTTCCTTCACCTGGGTTGCTGTGATGGTTAAATGAAATAATGGATGTCAATCCCCTAGAGTATAGTGAGCACAATAAATGTTACCAATTCTTACTGGTAGTATTTCGAAAAGAAAGCAATTATGTTAACATTCTATAGATCTTTATCATACACACACGCACACGAAATAACAAGCCTCCTTGCAGACCACAATGACTTCTCATCTCGTAACATACGGAACTCTAGGAAAGGCCTGGGGTACCAACTGGGCACTGTTCAAAACGTGGTTTATATAAAACTCAGGACCCGTTTTTGTGCAATAGCAGGCAGAACCCCTCTGAATGCAAAGAAGAGAGGCGCTCCTAGGGAGGAGAAAGCCTTCAGGCTAATGAGGAATTCGTCCCCTGCCAGTCCAGGAGCCGGGTCCATACCGCGACTGGGTGGCAGAGCTGGCGCGAGCCCGGGGACGCGACTCAGGGCTGGCTGGGCTGCTCAGCGCAAGCCTCGCCCAGCAGCGCCCCTCCGCGGCGGTTGAGCCTCTCCGTGCAGGCGCGCGCGGCTCGCGCCTCCCGCCGCCGCCTCCTCCCAGCCTGCGGCCGCACGCGCAGGCGCGGTTAGCAGTCGCTGCTGGGCGGCCGCCGGCGGGATTGGTCTGGGGAAGCGCGGGGACCAAGTGGCAGCGACTCGGACATCTGAGCTGCCACTGCCGAAAACGGGCCCGCAAGACAGGTGCGTGGGCAGTGGGCCACTTGCCTGCTGCTCTTTCTGCTCGGGCTAGGGTGAGGAATGGGAGTCATTGCTTCTACGCCCAGGGCGGGGATTCCTGGGCCGCACCCCTTTCTTTGGCGACCGTCCAGGCTGAACAGGTTGGGGCCAGGTGAGGGGCTGGCTGTGGAGTTCGGGGTTGGAGGTGCCCCGAGCGAGGTTCTTGGGTGGGCTCTCCTGGCCTCGGGAGGAGGAGAGCCAGCCACGGGCGGCGGGAGTGGATGCCACGCCGGGTCCGTTGGGTCCTCCCGAACTGCTGTGTCCACCTGCTGCGCTGAGGCTGGGGCTGGAGCGCAGAGAAGACGGGTGCCTTCTCCATCCCGGCCTGTCCCCGGGGGCTTGAGCTGCCCCCGGGAGCCGAGTCCGTTATTCCAGCGGTTACCATTTCAGCCCCGTTCCAAGCTCGAGCCCAGGTGCGCGCTCAGGAGGGGTGTACGGAGGGCGGGGACGTGTCTGGGCGCAGCTCACCGTACCCGCTAGTTTTCACAAAAACGTGAACAAAACCAAAAAAGGCGCAGTTTACGCAATCCCTGCCTCTGTAAAGGCGAAGAGACCCAACCCTCTTTGCGCGGGGACCTGTAATTCCTGGCTACTCCCTAGGTGCACTGCCTTGAGCCCTGTGTGCGCCACCAGGGAACCAGGGAAGGAACGGGAGGATTGGGTTGAATCCAGTGAAGCCCTAATTACTATAGACTCATTATGGCCCAAAGCCTGTTTACGATCAATCAGACGCTTTAGCTGATTTTATTTATAGCATCGTACAAGCAACAAGGAGGCATTTGCTTGGGATTTAAAAGCAAGTGGCAACAAAGCGCAGAAGGGGGAGAGAAAAAGTGACTGTGGGAAGGAGTCTCAAATTAGAAAAAAAATTAATTTATTTTGAAACTTTTTGATTCATAAAAGCCATAAAAACCCTGATTTAGTCTTAAGATTTCACTTGCTTTAAAATTTTTACATCACTCTAGGTCATTTAATCATTCTAGGTAGCCTTCCCTTGGTAATCATAAATTGGCCTCTTTTCACTTTACATTTCTGCCTTCACATTTAGTTGGTTTGATCTTCCAATGCCATTTAGACCTATCCCCAAAGCCTTAGAGCAAGATAATCTATATTATCTAATTGATAAAGTTAATTATTGTGTATGAATGATATAAGTATGTTGATGGATGTCTAGAAATTGAACAGTGTTATAAGTTAGCCTTATTGCTTTTCAGTGCCTAGTAAGTTTTAGTGCTCTTAAGTAGAAAGCTAGAATTGTCCATTTTAATGGACCTTTTAAATCATCTAGTTTGACCCTTTCAGTTGACAAATGAAACACAACAAGCCCCAGGCAGTTTTAACCTCTTGCCTTTTCAATAATAGAAGTAGGAGCTTGGTGTGATGGTGCCAAGTTCAGTGTGTTTTCTATTATATCATTCTGTAGTTGAATTCCTCTGAAAGCTGCAGGACAGCTAAAACTTTAAAAATAGTGATTTTTAAACTCTACTTTTGAGACATACCAGTGTTGGGTGAGTTCTCAATCAGCAATTGGAAATGATCAGCAGAAGGGCACCTCAGTTTTAAGATACAGCATACAGAATAGTATTAATGTATTACATACATAGGTGAGTGTTGAAGGGAGTGAAAGAATTAAGTCTTTTTTAAAAATTTATTTATTTATTTATTTGACACAGAGAGAGAGATCACAAATAGGCATAGCAGCACATAGGGGGACATTGGGGGGAAGCAGGCTCCCTGCTGAGCAGAGAGCTGGATGTGGGGCTCAGTCCCAAGACCCTGAGATCATGACCTGAGCCGAAGGCAGAGGCTTAACCCACTGAGCCACCCAGGTGCCCCGAAAGAAATAAGTCTTAAAAGGACAGATTTTATTCTGAGAACTGCAGAGAACTGCTGTATCTTTTTATAAACAGTAAAATAAGACTTGTTTTAGAAAACTCATGCTAGAGAGAAGGTGGAGGAAAGATTTAGAGATTGGCCAGATTGAAAGTGAAGAGGCAAAGTGGGAGTTTGCTAACCTACTTCAGAAATGATAGATTTCTAAATCAGGTTGTGGCTTGGGGATAGAACAAGACATTTAAGAAATGCCCAAATGTGTTCAGCCACCAGTGACATAGGGGATCCATGAGAAAGAACAGTCTTAAGATAATGGCCAAGTGACTTGACTAGTTTAGTTGACTGGAGGTACAGTTAAGGAAGGAAGAACATTCAGTAGATAGAGAAGCAGGTTTGGGAAGAAAGACTAAGTTCAAATTAGCAGAAACTTTGGGACATCCTTGAAGATGGGATAGTGATTTGAAATTACGGAGTGACTTTTGAGCTGTGCGTAAGATTTGGGAATCCTTGGCTAGCTTTTATAGGTAGAAGCCAAGAGTTTGTGTCATGTAAGAAGAGGGCCTGGGGACAGAAACCTAAGAAATAGCAACATTTACAGAAGATTGGAGAAAGTGCCTGTGTACAAGGCTGTGAAAACAAAGAGAGTTAAGAATCAGGAATGGTGACAAGAAAACCAAGAGAGGAGATGGTTCCAAGAAGGAGGCAGTTAGGAGGAGCAGCAGTCAAGAGAACTGAAAAGTGTTATTGTACTTGTCAATAAAGACTTCGCTTGTAGTGACAGTTTCAAAGAAGCTGTAATCAAGGAACCCAGGAATGATAAAAGTATTATTTGCCATTGCTGCCGTAACGAATTACTACAAATGTAGCATCTTAAAGCAATACCAATTTATTTTCTCTAGTTCAGTAGGTCAGGAATCTGACACAGGTCTCACTGAGCTAACATCAGTGTGTCAGCTGGGTATCATTCCTTGCCAGAAGCTCTGGGGAAATTCTGCTTCCTTGCTCATTCAGGTTGGTAACAGAATTCAGTTTCCTGTGGTTGTAGGACTGAGGTTCCTGTTTCCTTGTTGACTGTCAGCTGAGGGCTGTTTTCAGCCTCTGGAGACCTTAATTCCATCTTTAAAGCCCCTTTTGCTGTGTGAGGTAACATTCACAAGACCCACGGATTAGGGTGCAAACATCTTTGGGGGGATCATTATTCTGTCTACCATAGGACATTAGAAGTATTAACAATTAATAAAAACATTCTTTTTAGGGGCACCTCGGTGGCTCAGTGGGTTAAGCCTCTGCCTTCAGCTCGGGTCATGATCCCAGGGTCCTGGGATTGAGCCCCACATTGGGCTCTCAGCTCAGCAGGGAGCCTGCTTCCCCCTCTCTCTCTGCCTGCCTCTCTGCCTACTTGTGATCTCTCTCTCTCTCTCTCTCAATCTGTCAAATAAATAAATAAAATTTTAAAAAAATTTAAGGTTTTATTTATTTAGAGAGCATGGGGGCAGGAGCAGAGGGAGAGGGAGAGAGAGAATCTCAAACTAACTCCACATTGAGTTGGGGATCCAGACTGGCCGCTGGCCAAATCTCAGGACCCTGAGATCAAGACCTGAGCCAAAATCTGAAGTCCAATGATAACCGACTGAGCCACCTGGGTGCCCCTGCACCATACTTTAAATGTAACTTTCTCAAGCAGGCTTCCTCTTACCTTTCCCCTACCATGTAAATTCAGTTCCCCAATTACCAAGTTTAGAACTTACTGACTTTTCTGTCACTTATTATGGTTTACATATTATATCTGGGTTAATTTTTCAGTGTCGGCTTTCCATCTTAGACTGTAAAGCTATATATATATCAAGGGCTATATATGTTTTGCTAATTACTGTAAATTTAGTGTCTGACACAATTCCTGACACACAATTGGCAGGCATAAATATTTGTTAAATGAACTTGTGAATGACGAATGTTAATATCAACTGGCTGACCTCCCCTGAATTTCTGGACACCTCAGCCACTGTGAAATTAACATATCTGTTATGCAGCTCATTCTGAAGCATGCTAGTTTCTTTGGTGAGAAAATAGCTGCATTTCAAATGGAGTCTTGCAGCGTCTTTGGAAGAAGGCCGCCTTCTAAGATGTCACTGTTAACTGCCTCTCCATGTTGGATCTTCCATGATCCTTCAAA
This sequence comes from Taxidea taxus jeffersonii, assembly GCA_003697995.1. Classification (NCBI taxonomy): domain Eukaryota; kingdom Metazoa; phylum Chordata; class Mammalia; order Carnivora; family Mustelidae; genus Taxidea; species Taxidea taxus. Next base: position 43,063 of record ML109123.1, read on the forward strand.
GTGAATTTTCTGTGTGCTACATGAATTTTCTATTTGCTACATGGAAAACTCCAAGAATGCCCTCTAATTTTGGTGAGAATTTATCCCATTTTATTTTTGTGATATGGTAACACAAAACCTTTTAATCTGATTTTTCTGTTTATTATCTTTTCTAGCAAATTATGAATTGGGTTATTAAACTGCAGTCTGTCTGGAGCAAAATTCTCAAGTAACTTATAATAAGAGATGTTTCTTCATAGATGTAGAATAGAATTTAAAAATATGATTAATTTCCCCATACTAAATTAGATCATAAAATGCAAACTTTCTAGACCATTATCTCTCTTCTCTATACTTTTATTGTGTTACTTTTACCAATGTTCTAACAAACCTTAGAGGGCCAGTGTCATAAGTATTTACATAACGATTTTTCTCTCGAAACAGTAGTTACAGACATCTATTATGTAAGGATTTAGTCTGTAAATTTTTCCAGCAGTTAATTCTAAAAAAGATTTTTTTCTTTAAGGATCTTGTAGACTTTTTTGGACAGTGAGAACCCTGGCTTCCCTCTAAGTGCATAGAAACCCTTTCACTAAATGTATTGCTGTTCTGTTGCCTCAACAACACACTCTTCCCAGCTGGTTGATTCATACAATCTTTTTCCCTTTTTTCCCCTCTCATTTACGAACTCGTTCGTTCATTCACTCACTCACTCATTCATTCATTCATTCTATGAATGTGTATCTGTTCCTACTCATCATGTGCTGGCCCTGTTGGGTGCTGTGAATACAGAAATGGGAAGGAGTTCCCCTCCTCAGCAGGCTTATATTTTTGTCTCTGTTGTGTTTTGCATGATGCCTTCAGCTATTCTTTTGGAACTCTGCGGAGGTAGTGTAAATCCTAAATACATAAGTAAATATATCATTCTAATGTTTATATCAATATGATTTTGAAAATGACCTTAGCATATAATTCAAATAATATTTTTATATCCAGGATTTCAGCTCTGTTCCTCTCATGAATCTCAGAACTTCAGTAGTTTCCCACTTTATAGGATCAGAGCCAGGCTTCTTGGACTGTTTTGTAGTATTGTGGTATCTGAACTGCCAGAAAGTTGTATTTTCAATTATTATGTCTGCTGTTATATTTCTTTTTCCACTTTTTGCTATATTGCTTGAGGTCTTTTCATTTTTTCTAGGTTTTTCTGATTTAGGAAAAAAATACCTGGTCTTGGTCAAAAGTATGTATTAGTTAAGGTAATGCTCAAACACATAGAAAACAAAACTATCCCAAAGACCCAACACAGTTTCTGGCTGCTGGCCTTCTGGAGGAGTGGGTGGTGGTGGCAGTTAATGGTTTGTGTCTGCTTGACCAGACCACGAGGTGCCCAGATACTCAGGCATTCTTCAGGGTGTGTCTGTGAGGGTGTCTGGCAATGAGGCTAACATTTGAGTGATAGGCTGAGTAATGCAGATTGCCCTCCCCAGGGTGGGTAGCCTTCCTCCCATCAGCTGAAAGCCTGAACTAAACACAAAGGCTAACCCTCCAGTGAAGAAGAGGGAATTCCTCCAGCCAGGCTGTCAGAGCTGGCACTTCCTCTTTTCTGTCTTTGGACTCGAGCTGAAACATTGGCTGTGTTTGGGTCTTGAGCCTGCTGGCTTTCAGACTGGAAGTTATACCATTGATTTTCCTGGCTCTCAGGCCTTCAGACTCAGACTATACCTGCATTGTTGGCTTTGCTGGGTCCCACCTAACTCCAAAGAAAATACAGTCCAGTCATGTCCCCTGGAAAAAGAAAAAAGGTTGGTGATCAGCCAGCAATCTCTCTCACACTCTACAACAATTACTGGGTATCCTGTGATTGTCTTTCCTTTTAGGGCTCCAGCCACCTTTGATGTGGGAGTGAGCATTACTTCAGTACCAGTAAGCGAGCTGCACTTTATAATTTGTGATTGCAGGCTCACAGTGGTGATTGAAGAGGGCTTCTAGGTGATGTTGGTGAAACTCTTTGAGATCGATCGGGCTGCTTGGCCTTTGTTTCAGATATCAGTGAGAATGGTATCTCATACTTGGCCGAAGTTACCTACACTTTAATTTGTTATTGAATCAGCCCAGAAGCAGTGCAGGTAACATACATGAGATCAAAGATACAGGAAAATGGATGCACTTCTCTAGGGCCTCCCTTCTTCTTCAGGCATGGATGATATTTGGTGATTTCAGCAATCTCTGTAGAGTAAGGAATGCACAGAAAGCTTAGAATCCTGGATGTGCTAGCTTGTTTATTTGTAAGCAGGGAAGGGGGGGGTTGGCATTAGCATTAAATGTTCAACCTTATATCATATAAATGAAAGCGTGCTGCACTGAACATGCATAACTTAGGACAACTATTTATTTTTCTTATTTTTAAATATTTTATTTATTTATTTGACAGAGAGACACAGCAAGAGAGGGAACACAGGCCAGGGGGCGTGGGAGAGGGAGAAGCAGGCCTCCCTGTCAAGCAGGGAGCCCAATGTGGGCCTCCATCCCAGGACCCTGGGATCATGACCTGAGCTGAAGGCAGACGCTCAATGACTGAGCCACCCAGGTGCCCCAGGTACTGATTCTTTAAATCAGTGAAGAAAGAGAAGACTTGAACCACACTATATACCAATTGGACCAAGTAGATGTATTGTGTGGAACACTCCATCTAACAACAGAGAGAAAAATTAATACCAGTCAGTTGAAATAAATATTAATAACAATCTTCCTCCAACTCATCCAAAAATTGAAGAGCCAGGAATGCTTTCAAAGTCATTCTGTGAGAGCAGTATTACCGATATACCAAAGCCAGGCAAAGACGCTACATGAAAAGTACAGACCAATATCACTGATGAACATTGATTTGAATACATTATTTTTCTTAAGTGCACATGGAATGTTTTGTAGGGTAGATGATATGTTAGCCCAAAAAACAAATCTTAATACATTTTTGAAAACTGAAATCATACAAAGTATTTTTTTCAATTATAATTTAATGAAATGAGCAATCAGTAGCAGAAGGAAAACAGAAAAATCCACAAATATGTGGAGCATAAAGAAACACTCTTAAACAGACAAAAGACCAAAAAGTAAAATCACAAGGAAAATAGAAAATATCTTAAGATAAATGAAAACAGAAATGCAACATACCAAAACTTAGTGGGATACAGTATAAGTCTTGTTAAGAAGGATATGTATAGGGGCACCTGGGTGGCTCAGTAGGTTAAAGCCTCTGCCTTCGGCTCAGGTCATGATCCCGGGGTCCTGGGATCAAGACCCGCGTCGGGCTCTCTCCTCAGCAGGGAGCCTGTTTCCCTTCCTCTCTCTCTCTGCCTGCCTCTCTGCCTACTTGTGATCTCTGTCTCTGTCAAATAAATTAAAAAAAAGAAAGAAATATATGTATAGCTGTCATTTACATTAAGAAATTAAAATCTCAAATTCACAACTTAACTTTGTACCTTAAGGAACTAGAAAAATCAAAGCTAGCAGAAGGAAGGAAATAATAAAGATTCAGTGAGAGATAAATGGGATAGAGAGTACATAAACAATAGAGAAAATCACTGAAACCAGGAGTTGGTTTTTCAAAAAATCAACAGAATTAACTAACCTTTAGCTACATCGAGTAAGAAAAAAAAAAGACTCAACTAAAATCTGAAGTGGAAGAGGGTACATTATACCATTGTACCTGATTCTATAGATATAAAAAGGACTGTAAGAGAATACTACGGACAGTTGTATGCCAACAACTGGGTAATCTAGGTGAAATGGATGAATTCCTAGAATATATAATCTGTTAAAACTGAATCATGATGAAATAGGAAATCTGAACAGACCTAGAACTAGTAAGAAGAGTGAATCTGTAATCAAACATCTCCCAACAAATAAAACGCAAGAGTGATGATGCATTCTTTATTTTGATTTGCCTCTAGCTATTCAAGTTGAATGCTTAACTCATTACTTTTAAGTATTGTATTAACAGCAGCCCACAGGTTTCTTCATGTGTTTTTTTTTCATCTCAGTTATGTTCAGTGATTCTAATTGTGATTTCTTTGTTAAGCCTTGATCATTTGAGTGTGATTATTTTTTTAGATTTTTTAATTTATTTGACAGAGAGAGAGAGATCACAAGTAGGTGGGGGGGTGGGGAGCAGGCTCCCCGTTGAGCAGAGAGCCCGATGCGGGGCTCGATCCCAGGACCCTGAGATTGTGAC
>ML109124.1:0-58497 GCA_003697995.1 Taxidea taxus jeffersonii
CTGCTCCTTGGAACCTACGGGCCGGTTCAGAGGCTGCCTTGACCCTTACTGGAGGCTGCGGCTGCCCCAGGTCCATGGTGGCTGGCTGAGCCCTCCCAAAGCCACCAGCTGTTTCCCGGTGTGGGCAGAGTCCTTCCTGGCAGGCGACTGGGGACCAGAGAGCCCATCTCTGAGCCTGGCTGGTGGCCACAGCAGGAGAGCTCCCAGCCGGGCTCCCATGAGGGGAATCTTCTCTGAGGCGGACACCATTTGCTTTGTCCAGTGTGGCAACCCGGGCACCTAGGATTTGTCTGGAACCCGATGGGTGAAAGAAAGAATGAATGAGGGAAGAAACAAACAGAAGCACTTTGTGGACCCTTGTAGTCCCATGAGGCCAGTTCCTGGGACCCTCTCTGTCCTTGTGTTTGTCATATTGACGTCATGGAGGACGTTCGTTGTGTCCATGGAGCATGGAGGTGAGACATGAGACCAAGGTTGTATTTCGAGACCCACAGAATGGGAGAAACAGCCACTGGGGGACTAGACACTTGTCCCATGAGGGATGAATGGAAGCAAATGGCTTGTGAGCTGAAGAAAAAACAAAGACCCTCCTCCATACGCTTCTCTCCTGCAACCCTACTCCTCCACACCAGGTAAAACAGGGGCATCGAGGTGAATTTTGAAAGAGGAGCATTTGAACTTATTATCTTCAGAAGCAATCAAATGGGGATTGAGCCCCATATTTGGAGGTGAGGAAGAAGAAACAAGCATACAAGAAGATCTGTACTGTGGCCGGTGAAAGGAGAATGTGTTACGGATACATCACATTAGAGTAAAGCCACTAGCACAGGCAGAGCAGGTACACGGGACGTCTGGAATAGGTTCTATAGGGAAGCAAGAGTCAGAAAACTGGACAAGTCTGCAAGAAAAGCCCCACCGGGAATAAGCAGTCACCATCTGCTTGTTCTCACTGTAAGGAACAGTTTTGTTTTCTTATACCTTGAGATCCTTGCACTTAGAATTTTCTCTCCCCGCAATGATAAGACTTATCTTTCTAGAAAACTCCTATTCAGCCTTCAAACTTTGGTTTTCATTTCATCTCTCACTCCCGAAATGACCACTTCTCCTGGGGAATTGCCGTCACACCTTGAGCTTCTACCACCGTTGTATATGTGATTTAACACTGTGGTTGAACTTGCTACCCATCGGGATAGGTAGATGGCTACCTTGCTCGACCATGAGTTCCTGGGGGCCAGGATCCTATCCTACTCATCTTTTGTCTCTCCAGTATCTGTCATGAAGTCATCCTCAATGCATGTTTCTTGGATTCAAAGAAATAAATTAATAAAAGAAAAGCAAAACAACGATTACAGGCCTTGTCCAATTGGAACATCCAGTGGGGACGTGTCTATATGGGGAAACCAGAGCTGTTGTAGAGAGTTGAAAACTGTTCCCTGAGTCAGACCTTCCAGGTTGTGGGCAGCAGGGATGACTACAAGTCAACGGTGGGTGAGAGCTACTCCATCATTTCAGAGCTCTCTTGGGGAGCAGGGAGGCTGACAGGCGATTGGAGACTTGTTTATATCAAATAAGCACTTGCTGGAGTGTTCAAAAACCAGCAGGCTCCAACTTGAACTTTCCAGAGAAGTCATGGCCATATACCCTCCTTTTGGTGCAAGAGTGTGGGCCGTTAGACTAGGATTAGGTCTGTCTCTTGAGGAGAGACCCATCAGACCCCTGGGGCACAGATGTCAGCAAGACCTCCGGAACTTTGTAAAGACAAGCTGTCCCTCATCCCACTGCCGGGTGTCTCTGGGCTGCTCCCTGAGCAGACTGGTGAGGGAAATGAAATAACAGTGGTATTTACTGCTGTTAATTAACAGCAAGGTGTTCATGAGTAATGTTGTGGTATTAAGGGCGTGGTGCCTCTTTTTCATGACTGACTCCCTCCTTTGCTGGGTTATAAACTCCAGAAGAGATGTTCCCTCCTGGCTGAAACTTGGCAGCTGGCCTGAGGTTCTTCCCTGTGGCTGGTGCTGGACCTGCCCGCTCATTAGCCTGTTGAGATCTGCCTCCATTTCCCCAGCAGTTACTGCGGGGGCCACGAGCTTCTAGAAGACTCGCCATTGGAAGCCACTCATGCTGTGATGCTGGCATAGGGAGCTCCCAAAGCAAAGAATTCAATAAGGACACAGGCATGCTAGAAATGTCCAAGTCCATCTGAAGTCACCCCAACAGCCATTAGGAGGGGAGTCCGTGCATGCCTAAGGTGGTCTTTGTAGAACAGGAGGTGCCACAGTGTTAAATCCAGAACAAATCTGCTATTCTCATGAGCCTAGACTCAACATTTCTAACAAAAGTCCTCCGAGGTTTGTGCAGATGAGAGGAGATATTAGGGAATGAGCTGGGGGTGGTGCATCTTTTATTTGGATTACATTTATAAGTTGTAACATGCTCTGGCTTCTGATTCCCTGGGCAATCTTCACATCCCACTGCATTTTGTGCTTCATGCCTTTTCACAAACAATATTTCATCTGAATGTTCTTCCCTCCAAAAACCCTCTGCAGTGGGCAAGAGGAGGGATTCTTACTCTGGTTCCACAGATAAAGAAATCGGGTTTTGGAAAATTCAAATGACTTTCCCAGATGCCTATGGCAGGGTCCAGACTCAAACTCAAACCTCCTGATGCCCAGCCCAGTGCTCAGACTTTCCACCCTAGCCTGTCCTAGAAAACTAAGAGTCACCACCGGTCCTACTTCCTGCAAAGCTGACTGGCAAATGGGCTGATGGGAATAGATTATGAATTTCCCTCTGGGAAAGAAGTGTTGCTCAATGAGCTGCGATTCTCTTTTGCTTCTCTTTTGCTTAAATGTAAAAGAAACTTGGTTCAGCTTGGCTTGGATTTCCAATGGTTAGGGACCCAGAATGAAAAGCCCTTCTGAATTCCGTTGGCCGGAATATGCGACCAGAGAAAAAGAACCAAGGACAGATGCTCTGAAGACCATTGCCAGATCCCTACACCTCAGTGAGACAAGAGCTACACAAATGTAGTCTTCTTAGCCCCCAAGTCCTTAAAAAGTGGTAGCACAATAAAAGAAACCAACAAATTAGTAACCCATTGCCTACAAATTTTAATTAGTAATGAAAACTAGACCCAACATGAACTCCTCTCTAGAAATTCTTGCTGTTCCAACCACCTGGCAGGGACATTCACTCCGATCTGGGAATGTTTTCAAGAGGCTGGCAACAACCAGCTCAACCTGTCCCATCCTCTAAGATGAAGGCAAGAAACTCTTGGATGAGCCACTGAAGCCAATGACTCCAGCAGAACTCAGAGATCCATGGAAAAGCAACAGGGCGTTGGTCACTGTTATCTCTGATTTCTTAGCAAATCTTGGCTGAACCATATAGGAACAAACAAACAAAACCAAGAACAATACCTCGTGTTCATACTTGGAGATCTCAAGGCTAGTCTTGATTATCTACCTGAACCAAGTTCAACTAACACAGAGTGTACCAAGAGGTAGTTACATTGAGTTTTGAGATCAACAACATATGCTTTATTTTGCAATGGCCTCTCTACCTGCTTTGAGTTGCTTTGGCTCCCATTTATATTATTGTCCATCATTAGATAGTGTATTAGCCGTGCAAGGAAATGAGGAGATGATAAGTGGGGAATACGGACTGAATATGAAGGATGGAGCATGGAGATGGCACATAGGAGGAATCTGCAGGTCTATAGCTCTTGGCTCTTTCTTCCGGGGCAGGGGGGAGAGTGGTACTTTCTGAGCCAGGAGGGGAAGGAGCATCCTAGAATTAGCATGAATGCATCCATGGATTCAGGGAACTGTCTCAGCTGCCATTTATCTTCTGTCCCTCCACAACTGCTGCTACCCTGACAGGATCTACAGAGGTGACAGTTGGCGCTCTCCCGACCCCCTATCAGTTGGAGTGAGCCACAGGTAAGGGGAAGCAGACATCCCTCCCTGCCCTGGGACCCTCTGCCTTTCTGATCTTCCCCAATCCATCTGCTTGAACATCTACTTTTTTTCACTAAAGGCTCAGGAAGCTCTCAAGGAAGCATACTAGGGCCTTTGTCTTCCTTATTTCCTTGTACCATACTAAGATGAAGAGGTATTACAGAACTCAAGAAAGTAGAGGTCCCATGTGGAGATTCCTCTTCTCCTGACCTGTCCCTTTCCTCATGTTCCTTATCCTCCCATTGAATCCTCCAGAATGCACCTTATACCCTTTCCTCAAGAAATCTACTCATCCCCTCACTTCCTACTTAGATCTAGCACATGTCAGCATTCTAATAGATGCTGATGACGATCTCAACTATGTGTGTTTGGAAACTCAAGGAAATGAGTCCCAAGGGCTGGGTAAAAGGTGGGAGCTCAAGTTTACATTACACTTTCTTCCACAGGAAGTGGCCACTGATATACTCACAAGTTACCTGAGAAAGCACTCCTCCTCCTCAAAGCCAGCACCATTGTATTTTTCTAAGAGATGCCCCATCTGGTCTTACATGAGGAAAACACATCCCTCCTAATAGCATGGCTTAGATTTTTTTCCTTTTGAAAATAATAATCCTGGAATTATTATAAGAAAATACACTGGAACCCAGAGACTTATTTCTATAGTGAGTGTATATTAGGAGTGGCCAACTTACGTCAAGGCTGGGTGGTAACAGCTGTGGATACACAGTCCTGGTGACCACATTTTTCCTCAGTTTACCTCACTGCAAACTGATCATTGAGAGTGGTTTTATGGGGTCTTCTTTCTAGGAACAAAGCTTTCCTTGAGCTCCTTCTCCTGATAACATGAGATAGAAGTCAAGGGAATCCCCAAAAGAGTTCTGGAAACTTCCCCCCTTGTGTGATATGTGTCCTATAATGGCAAAATAACAGCAAGCAAGGGGTGAGGGTCTTAACAGGGGAGGGCAAGTTACTGACATAACTTGATGGAGAAATTGGCCTTTTCTGTGGAAGAAGAAGGCTCTTCTCAACTGAGCATGTGGATGTGGGAGGGATGTGCATTTTAAAAAAAGGGGGGGGTCACTCATTCAGATAAAGCCTGTGATCAGCAGGTAACAGATCATTCTCACATCTGTAAACAGAAAGAAATAGATTATATGACACAGCACAAATGAATCAAAATAGATTGGTCTTTTTAAATCAAATGCAAGAGGATGAAAGACCTCAGTGTGAAACAGGAGTCCATCAAAAACCTTGAGGAGAACACAGGCAGCAACCTCTTCAACTTCAGCCACAGCAACTTCTTCCTAGAAACATTGCCAAAGGCAAGGGAAGCAAGGGCAAAAATGATCTATTGGGACTCCATCAAGATCAAAAGCTTTTGCACAGCAAAGGGAACAGTCAACAAAACCAAAAGATGATGGACAGAATGGGAGAAGATGTTTGTAAATGACATATCAGCTAAAGGGCTAGTATCCAAAATCTATAAAGAACTTATCAAACTCAACACCCAAAGAGCAAATAATCCAATCAAGAAATGGGCAGAAGACATGAACAGACATTTCTACAAGGAAGGCATCCAGATGGCCAACAGACACATGAAAAAGTACTCCACATCACTTGGCATCAGGAAAATACAAATCAAAACCACAGTGAGATACCACCTCAGACCATTCAGAATGGCTAAAATTAACAAGTCAGGAAACCACAGATGTTGGCAAGGATGCGGAGAAATGGGAACCCTCCTACACTGTTGGTGGGAATGCAAGCTGGTGCAGCCACTCTGGAAAACAGCATGGAGGTTCCTCAAAAAGTTGAAAATAGAGCTACCCTAGACTCAGCAATTGCACTACTGGGTATTTAACCTAAAGATACAAATGTAGTGATCCGACGGGGCACATGAACCCGAATGTTTATAGCAGCGATGTCCACAATAGCCAAACTATGGAAAGAGCCTAGATGCCCATCTAGAGATAGCTGGATGAAGATGTGGTATATATATGCAATGTAACACTATGCAGCCATCAAAAGACCCCCAAATCTTGCCAATTGCAACAACGTGGATGGAACTAGAGGGTATTATACAAAGTCAAATAAGTCAATCAGAGATAGACAATTAAATGATCTCTCTGATATGAAGAATTTGAGAGTCAAGGCAGGGGGTCATGCAGTCACGCGATGTATATCTTATCTCAGAGCCCTTCACATCTCAAAAATTTTAATGTCACAGACTTTGTGAGGATATTTTAATGTCTAGGTTTTGAGTGTTAAATGGATGATAAGGGTAAGTGACTTCTCATGGTCTCCTATCTAACAGAGGGTATGTCCAGGATTGTAATCCTGTCACTGAGACTTGAGTTCTTCCTCTCCTCCCAGAATATAAGGTTCTGTTTAGTTCATGCCATCTCGATCATTCCTTTGTCAAGGAGAATAAGGTCCTTCCTAAACCATACAAAGGGAAATAACAATCTGGAACTGCCTTGGCCTCTTGTCCTTATGACACCCCTGTGGGTGTTGACAGGCATTTGTCAGAATGAAGGAGAGAGGGGTCCCCATCACCCCCTCTTTGTTCTGTGGTGTGGGCATGTCAGCCTTTGCTATACCATGGGACAAGACTGGACAGGTTGCTTGGATATCAGATTTCAGACTCTTCACTTCTTCACTTTTCTTCTTAGCATGTAGGCTTGAGAACTGACAATGAGACAGGAAGGAGTAAAGTGGTAAGGGGACATAGAAAATTAGAAGTTGAAAGATATCTCAGAGAGCCTGAGAAAGAATCAGAAGTGTGAAGGTCAAAACCTCAAGGGGCCAGATGTAGCAAAGAGAACAGTGTGGTGTCATGGCCATGTCAGTGGTTAACTCGGGCACCTCTGAAGCCTTAAGAAGGAGGGAGAGGACGAGGGATCCAGATAGAAACCACATCTGAGAAAAGTAAGAGAAAAGTAAGTCCTATCAAAAGGGGGACAGTCCGTATGGCTGTTGAAGAGTATGCATTCTGTTTTTGATGAAAAAGAGCATTTACTGAACTAATGACCTGTGTAATTACACTCTAATGGCTAAAAATAAATGAAAATTTAAAATGGTCTTGAGCTCTGGAGCAGGAGAAAGTAGAGGAAAGGTAGCAGGAAAGATGCCTCATCAATAGGGAGGCAAGTGATTCAGGACTACATTAGAAGAGGGAACTCTGACTCCATTTATTATTGTATAAAAGGCTGAGATGACCTCTGATGGCCCTCTTGAATTCTGGTATAGGAGACATCCTCTCGTAGGCAGGCACTGGACCCTATGGTAAGATGATGTTTGAAGGTGAATTATCAAGTTCAATTTCCTCAGTACACTGATGAAGTAGGATGCAAAATTTGAAGTCAAAGACTTGGGTTTAGTTCCTGAATCTGTATTTCATGCCCTGTGTGATCTTGGGCAAGTTACTCAAACTCTCTGAGCTCCACTTCTCCACTGTGTATGACATAAGCGATAATGCAACACATAGTATTGTTGTAAACTTTGTGCTTATAGACTATGAGTGAAGGTATTCAGTGCCAGAAAATACTTTGTAGATGTTGATATTCTTTAGCTCAGAACATGAAACTCAAGAAGTGAAATCATGTTCAAACGACTAGTTAATAAAATAGTCAAGAACTTAACTTGGGTCTCTCAGCTAATGCTTCTTGCTAGTTGAGAGCAATTTGGGGTGTCTATAAATGTTATAATATAATGAGTTCATTGAGATTTTTCCCTTTTTGCCATCTGGATTGAGCCATGAACAAATCCCAACTCAATTGCCCAGACATTTTTTGTCTTCCCATTGATTCTGAGAATGGAGAAAAAGAGTGCTTCCCCTCAGAGACCAATATGGCAGCTGCCCAGTGGCTGTGGGAGCTCTCCATTTATCTGGACAGTGAGGAGACAGCAATAGGCAGCATGGGGAAGGCATGCCAGCATGCTCACAGAAAGCTGGTCAAGGTCAGAACAGAAATCTTCAGGGGCACAGATAGCCACTGGGGGGCCAGGAGGTTGGTACCATCTTAGGAAAGAAAATGGGACCCGTCACAGGCACAGACTCTCTCCTCCTGCAGCTCCTCACAAGACTGCCTTGAGTCGCCCAGAACGCCAGCTAAGCCATAAATCCACCCACTGGGTGAGCCCCAGCAACCTGTCCAACCCTGCTGGGAAACAACACATCCGGCCCTTGACGGCACTCTCATGACTGTGTGGCTGAGAAGTGGTATTTTAAATAAAGAGAGAAAAAAAAACGCCCTATTATTTCATGGTGGTAATTGACAACAAGTTTCTCCTGAGTAATTTTATGGTGCTCAGGGCGTGCCAGGGGTTTGATTCCACTCTTTACAGGAGCCTCAAACTTGCAGTACCAACACTATTTTGAATGGACTGAAACATGCTTCAGAAATCTATATGGACATTGTCGAGCCTTTAGTTGAAATATCCTGATCCTGTGGCCCACTGAAAACTTCTGTCATTGCTTCTTTTTTCAAATTCCAATTTGGGGAAGAGAAAACATCTGAAATTTGGGATCCAGAAAGATTCCAATGAAGAAAAAAAAGACTCTAATTGTTTTAACACAACTATATACATATATATATAGTGAGGAGTGAAATATTCTTTGAAAATGGGTGGGGAGTGGGGGCACCTGGGTGGCTCGGTAGGTTAAAGCCTCTGCCTTCAGCTCAGGTCATGATCCCAGGATCCTGAGATCGAGCCCCACATCAGGCTCTCTGCTCAGCGGGGAGCCTGCTTCCTCCTCTCTCTCTGCCTGCCTCTCTGCCTACCTGTGATCTCTCTGTCAAATATATAAATAAAATCTTTAGAAAAAAAATGGGTGGGGAGTGATTCCTGCAATCAAACGTAATTGGGTAACTCTGCCTATACGATACTGGTTCTAGAAATTCACAATACATGTTAGTGTGATAAAGGCTCTGAGAAGTCCTGCAGGAAGAGAGCCTTGCTCATCACTGTCCTGAACACCTGAACACAGAATCCCCCAGAGGAAGTAGAACACTTTCCTTTCCCTACAAGGAAAGTAGTAGGAAAGGAAGTAGTAGCCTTTCCCTACAAGAAATTACATATACAAACACATTCCACCACTTGATAATGTCATAGTGATATTTGATCCCACAGAGGGAGAATTTTGAGGAACAGATTTTGAGAAACCCTGAGTTAAGAGAGAAGTATGGTAGGGGTTCAGGAGTAAACCATATCCTGCTTGACTTTGGCCTTTGTACCCTAATATCTCAATTATTCATTCAAGAAACATTTATTGAGAATTCAGTATGGATAACGGGCACGGGAGATGCAAAGATAAATAAGATATGAAGAAACAAGTAATACAGCACTGTTGAAAGGGAATGTGATGGATAGATTGCAAAGATCTAGTTCCACCTCTTTTCTAGCTAGAAGAGGAAAATGAGACTCAGAGAAATTACATGGTTTGTCTCTGGATATAGAACACTAAGGCACCTCTTCTACTCTGAAGCCCCTTCCCTTAGAACAGACTAGAAAAAACATTTAACCTAAAGGAGGAAAAATAGCTCTAGATTCTGGTGCCATGAGTTAAAGTCATCTGCAAGTACCCTCAAAGTGGAGGTCTCTAACCACATAAGTTTTAGGGAAAGGGAAGAAATTAAGATGGCGTCTTTCCAGGAAAGACATCAAAAGGAAATTTGATAAGCCAGATGTCCTGCCTTGGGATGATGTTGGACACTCAAACCTGTTCCCTGCATTGAGCTGAAACAGGCCTGCGGTAGCCACGTTCAAGTTCACTCACTGGGTTCTTTCTGGAATTCAGTGGCCGTGACAGTACCCCAGAGTTTATGAGAGACGCTGTTCCCATTCTGTCATGCTCAGTGTCCAGTGGGCCCACTGTGTGTTCACAGTAAGAGTTCTCCATGGGTTTAGTTTAGTTTTCTCCCCTGCTTTTAGGGATGAGTCCTCCGTATAGAGTGTGATCTTTTCTTCCTCCCAGCCCGTGGAGAATTCATTCATTCTTAGAGCTTTGATTATGACCTGTGTGCAGGTGGCTCCCACATTTGTCAGTCAAGGTGTACCTTTCCACCCAAGCTTCCTGTTGGGTATTTTCATAAGTCTCTACACCTTCTCCTGTGACGCTACGTATCTGGATGCTCTTCCCTCAAACCCTGCTCTCCTCCCAGTTTCCCTCTTTCCATCCATATGTTTTCCATGGTTCCACATCCCCTCATTTCCATTCTCCAAGGCACTCAGCTTTGAAGGCATAGAGCTTTTTGTATTTCCTCTCTACTTTGCACAGGCAATAAGAAATGTGCCCTTTCTTCCTTGAAATGTCTCATGTATCTATCTTTTCCTTCCCTTCTCTTTGCTACCCCCATAGAAGAGGTCTTGCCCACTGTGGTGGGACCAGCAATCTCTAGTAATCCTGTCCAGTAATCCAGTAATCCTGGTCCTCTCATCCTCCCAAGAATTCTCATCCCAGCCAGGAGCTCTAGTTTGCTGACATTAAAATAAAAACCACCCTGAAACAAGCACAATTGGGATGCTATATATTTTTAAAATTTATATATTTATTTTAGAGTGAGGGAGGGAGAGAGTCAGCACGGGGAGGGGCAGAAGGAGAGGAAAAGAGAGAAATCCCCCCCCACAGACTCCGCACTGAGCAGGGAGCCCAACACGGGGCTGGGTCCCAGGACCCTGAGATCGTGATCTGAGCTGAAATCAAGAGTTGGATGCTTAACCAACTAAGCCCCCCAGGGCCCCCAGGATGCCATATATTTACTAAGTTCCCCAGGTAATCCTCATGTTCTGCCAAAGGAAAAAATCCTTTGCACCCAGTGGGCGTTCCAAGCATGGTGGTCTCTGCGGTCACAGTATCTCCTGGGACACATTCTCAGTCTCCTCATCAGCCACAAGTAGCCCCCACCTGTTTCCTGTTTACCACACGCCAGACATCTGCTCAGCACTCGATGCCAATGTTTTTGCGTAGCTACGAGACCCTTTTCCTAGGCGAGAAATCTTCTGCCGTCCACATCTAAAATCCTTATCAGCAAGTGACTTCCCATCTCTCCCATCAGCAGGCAGGACGCATCACATATGAGCCTTTTTAAAATCTTAATCTGCACATACCTTGTCTCCTTTACCTATTTGAACATCCATGGAGGTAAGTCATTGGGGGAAAAGAGTGAGACGCGAAAGAAAGGCATGCCTCTACCAGACACATTGGAGGCAGCAGGTGGGAAAAGCATGGAAACGTGTCTGGATCAGAGGCGAAACTGCTTATTTCGGACCTGGGCACTGCCCATCTGTACGCTGGAACACACTGTTAACATCATCCTCGAGGCCAACCACATGAGCTGGCCTCCTTTTGCGTTTTGAACCGAAGTGTTAGAGACCCTTCCACACCCTCCCAGAGTAGAGCTCTCGGACCCCTCCCCAGCTCACTCCCCTATTGGCTACTACCACTCTGCCAGCCCTACGGAGCCCTGTGTCTGCACTTGCCTCCACCACAGAAGGGCAAAATCAGCGGAGGGGCGGTGGGATTACTGCAAAAGAAGTAAAGATAATCCCAGGCAAGGACTTTTTATCCAGGAAAAGTCTCCATCTAGCCTTCATCACGGCTCTGCACAATCTCCTCTTAATAACTCCAAGACCGGAATGTTGCAGAGATTAAACCTGGTGAGGAATTCAATGCTTTGTCGCCCTGATGTGGAGTGCTCTAAGCTAGAGAGGGAGGGGCAGGTAGAGGGCGGGGGAGCGAGAAGGAGAAGAGAGGAAAGCAAGACAAAAGACAACATATTCTGCAATCTTTCTGCTAAGAGCCTTTGTTCCGCCAGGACATGGTTTGGTGATCTAGACAAGGCATAATAACGTATATCTGCTCGGTTTATTACGTGTATGTGTCATGGGTGTACATGCATATTACGGACTCTAAAATATATAGACTACGTGCCAGAGACAGAGGATTGAAGGCAGATCCTTCTGACTCAGTGAGAGTTTGCTTTCTCCTGGGCAAGTCGGCCTTCGGGCACCCTGACTGTGATCGTCCTCTCCAGCCAAGCAGTGATTTTGAGAAGAGGCCATTTCATAAAGTAGAAATAATTAAAACATAAGAAAATAAAGCATGACTATGTTAATTCTTGCTTTCAAGAACCTGGGACAAAGAACAAGCCAAAAGATTCTCCTTGTCATCTAGTGTCAAGTATATTTCCTGGGAGCTTCTGGGGAGGGCGGGAGGTGGGATGAGAAACTGACCAGTGCATTCTGAAGAGAAACATTGTTGCATATTCACTTCCTATTTGCCCAACCTGCTAGAGCAAACTGGCTTCTGTGGCTGTTTTCTGAAACATGTTCTATGTTAATGAAATACTCACAGAGAGTCTTCCACAGTAGAATTTTTTTTAAAGATTTTATTTATTCATTTGATAGACAGAGATCACAAGTAGGCAGAGAGGCAGAGGAGAGAGAGAGGAGGAAGCAGGCTGTCTGCAGAGTAGAGAGCCCTATGCGGGGCTCGATCCCACGACCCTGGGATCATGACCCGAGCTGAAGGCAGTGGCTTTAACCCACTGAGCCACCCAGGTGCCCCTCCACAGTAGAATTGAAAACAAAGCAAAAAGCTGCAGAGTTAAACAAACCTGGGTTCAAATGTTGCCTCTGCCCCCCCCACCCCGGGGAGCTGTGTGATCTAGTGTGATCCTCTCTGCTCCTCCGTTAAACTAATTTGCAAGATGGAATAATGATTCCTACCTTGGAAGTTTTGTCCTGTATGCATTCAACACTGCAGAAGACTTTATTGTCTGTCATTTACAAGTACACAACTCAGTAGTGGTTTTACTCCAGACTCTTAAGTATTCTTCCTACCTACTGCAGAATAGATGGGACCATAGCTATGCCAAGGTAACAAATGACTGAAGGAGACTGCCTTTGGAAGGTCATCTTAACTCCCTGCAGGGTCCATGAAAGAAAGACAAATCAGTTATAACCAATCAAGCTCCCACAGAGCCTTGGAGAATAGGTTATTTCTCAACAATACAATTCTTTTAAAAGAAGGAAGTTTGCCTTTCCCTAAGGGAAATGGGGAGATTCATCCAAAGCATGTTCAGGACCATTTGTTGTCTCTGGGTGAGCTCCCTGTTGCAGGATGCATCTTAGAGCCCTCGACTCAAGCACGGCCACATCTGTGCTCTCTCACTGACCGCCTGAGTTACTGCCAGTCTCCCTTCGCTGGACCCTTAGCCATTCACTCACTCACTCGGCAGCTGTCTCTTTGTTAGTTTGTTTTAAGAATACTACAGGGTGTTATGATATGTACAAGGAAGGGACGAGAGGACATGTCTGCCCCACGACCGCGCCTTGAAAGCAGTAATAGACAATTTCAATAAGTCTCAGAATTTTATCCTGTTCGGTTCCTTGTTGTCACAGTCTCAGGCATCCATGGAAACCACCAGAGACAGAAGAAGATGGGGACAGTGAAATGCACATTTTTATTAAGCAGTACTGGAGGTGCTAAGAGGATAAAAAGAAGAGCAAAGGATCAAAAACAAAGGAAGCTTCCTGTTTAAAATAGGCATTGCCTTCAGGAATATTTCATCTCCTTGAGAAAACTGGGCATGTGTGTACGAAGAGGTAATACCTTAAGATAACAATTCCAGAAAAGTCAAAGCCCTATTCTTTCAACTTTCCTGAGGGTAATAAATAAAGTTATAAGCAGGCTATGTTCACTTTCACCTGAGTGTCTTAAATGGTATTTGTATTATCGGAAAGAGCTGAAGGCAAGGACGGGTGTCCTGATCTGAAACGGACAGGAAATTCTCTGCCAAAGAAAAAGAATTTGGGTTGAGCCTTTTGAGAAAATATGGCAAATCTCATGATTATCGACGAGACAAGTTGCCTTCATTTCTCATCTGAGTAGGTGATGCCCAACCCGGTGTTAGGTATTTAATCAGAACCGGCCCCTGGGATTCTCATGTAATAACCAACATGAGTTTTGTCATCCTGTTTTACAGAGGTGAAGACTGAGGCTGAGACGCTGAGTGAGTTCAAGGTCTCACAGCAAGGGGAAGTGGTAAAACCAGGATTTGAACCCTGTTCTGTGTGACTCCAGGGTCGGTGCTCATCCTCCTCAGTCAGAGCGTTTCCCTGGCCAGTACGACTTAGATAAACAGGAGAGTTTGTAGGGAAGGGGAGGCCATTATGTCGTACAACTCAGTTACCAAAGTGTCATGTTTTGTGAGGAAAGAAAAAAGTTGGCTCCAGCAAGGATTATTGGCTGTTCCCAACAGCCTTTCCCACCTTCTTGCTTTGGTAATAAAGCCCTGAGTCTTAGCCAGGAATGCACAATGCCTCACCATAGTAAAGCATCCATTTCCTATCCTCCTTTGTGCTCAGATGTGGTCATGTGACTAAATTCTGGCCCATAAGATTTAAGTGGAAACTCTCTCTACGACTTCCAGAAAGTGTCCTTATACGGAAGGACTGTGTCCTTCTTCACCCTTTCCTACTTCTTTCTGGGTGGACTGTGGATTTGACAGTGGGACCTGAAATGGCTAATCTGTATCCAGGGTGACCTTGGGAATGGAGGTCGCACAAAGCAGAGCAACAAGATGGAAGGAATCCGGGTCTCTGGGCACTTGGTGAAGCACACTTATCATTCCTGTCCTGGGCTTTGAAATGAGAGAGAAATAAGCGTCTGTGTAGTTTGTTTATTTTAGGCTACAGTGTTACTGCCAATTGTACTTAATCCTAATTAGAGCATAGTCTAAATTGACTGAGCCAGGTGTCTGTAGGTGATTAGTGGGAGAGCAGGTCGGGGGGGGGGGGATGGAGATCATGGAGGACTTTCTCAAATCAAGTTAAGGCACCTGTTAGTGATTTTGTAGGGTTTCTGGGGAGACAAGTAGTAAAAGTGGCATTTCCCAAGGAAGAAACACTCTGGCTGTATTTTGTATATATATTTTGTATTTTGTAGAGTGTCCTAGTCTGGAGAACTAAGGGAAGATCATGCCCATAAGCCAGGTGTGAGGTATTCAGGGCCTCACCGAGGGGAAAGGACTAAGCAGTCAGGACTGGAAGCTGCAGGGTTGATATTTGGGTTGGGATACAGAGTGGTCCATGGTGACTGAGATTTCTCTTTGAGAGGCCAAAACAGAGAAGTCAGCAAGTGAATGAGAAATCAAAGAGGGACAGGGACCTGTGTGTTGGCATTATGAAGCTGGAGATGACAGCAACAGGTCTAGCAGAAGACAGCTGTGCTGTCCATGCTTGTAGCATAACAGAGGACAGGTCGAAAAATAGAAGTTCGGACAATGGTAAGCATAAAGGATAGAGTTGAAATTGTAACATTAGATGAGTTTGTCAAAGAATGTGCTAGAAGAATCAGACCAAAACCATAAGTACGAGAGGGGAAAAGAGGCACCAGAGGGAAAAAGAAGTGGTGAGGAGAGAGATGAGGGAGAGGTAAATCAGTATGATACATTGTCTTCGAGCCCAAGGAGAGAGCTTCCATCAGTGGTGGAATGTGCCAGAAATGAAGACTAACAGAGAAAAGGTCACTGAGCTCGACAGTGAAGAGATAGGTCATTGTTGACCTTGGAGAGACAATGTCACCAGAGGGCAGAGAATGAAAGTCTACTTTAGGGGATTAAAAAATAATTATCTAATAGGTGAAGGGAGGTATATTTGAGAAATGTGTGCATGCATTGAAAAAAGAAAAAAGGAGCTAGCAAGTCAGTCCAAGAGGACAGTGGTGTCAACATCTTGCTTGGGTTGGGGGGCCCTACGTGGATTACTTAGCAGTGAGAGAAACTGGGAGGAGCTACCCCTCTAGCCTCGGTACCTTCATGCATCAAATGAAACATCCACCACGTAGGATCGTGGCAAAGATAAATGAATGTGTGAAAACACGTAGCACGGGTCCTGTCAGGGAGTCGTTACCCACCAAACATCTACTTCGTCCTCAATGCCTTCAGATGAGTGCTCCCATTTCATGGTTCACTCTTAGGCCTCACTGATTGCCCCTCAGAGGAACGTCCCTGTGCTCTTGGAGACCACAGGCAGGCTCACTGTCAACCCAGACCGACCCTTTAAGGCAACAGTCCGATTGCACCTGTGTCCTGAATTCCGTGTAGCTGCAGATTTTCCAGCAGCTTTGGAGGCCCCATGGCAGGAGAGAGAACCCTCAGCAGTGGAGACCAGAACAGTTCCTGTAGCTCTCCAGCACCCAAGGGGTAGACGAGGGCCCTCCCGTGCAGGGGCCAGGCCACGTGCAAAGCCCAAACAGACTTTGTTCCCCTTAATTCATCTTGGGAAGTGGGCACAATAATCTTCATTTCACACGTGAGAAACCAGAGGCTCAGAAGAGTTTCCCAAGCTGTGCAGAGCCCAGGGGAGGTGGAAGAGGGTCTGGAGCTCAGTTTGGGCCTAAAACTCGTGAGTTGTGTTGTCACTCTAGGACACACTTTCTGCTGAGGTATGTGTGGAGACCTGGAACTTTCCTTGTGCTCCCCCTGCCCCACGAGTGCCTGCCCAGGAGGAGAAAAGGCTGAAGTCAGCCCTGACCCGCAGTGAGAGGGGGACAGTCATAGGATGACGGTGATGATACTCTCATAACTATGCTCAAGGGCAGCCAGAATGAAGAATGAGCTGTCCCCAAACAGGGAG
Organism: Taxidea taxus jeffersonii; assembly: GCA_003697995.1. Classification (NCBI taxonomy): domain Eukaryota; kingdom Metazoa; phylum Chordata; class Mammalia; order Carnivora; family Mustelidae; genus Taxidea; species Taxidea taxus. The sequence goes on from ML109124.1 coordinate 16,602, forward strand.
GGGCTGGAGAGGTCAACGGCCCGGGTAACAGAGCCTGCGCCCAGCCCTGTCACCTCATTTCTCCGGAGGCAGAACTGGACCAGACCCATGGGCCACAGCTTGAACTTCCACACAGACTGGCAAATCGTGACACATTCTATGCCCCCAGAAGCCACTATGTCATGGCCACCAAGACAGCCCCAGCCCCCACGGCCCGTAGTCCCTGTGGTGGCGGCTGGGCCCCCGAGGGACCCCACCTCAGACACCTCGGACCAGCTGTTCTCCAAAGCAGGCCTGAGACTTACCTCTCGATGAAGTAAGCGAAAAGATGAAAGACCAAGGTGATCATTTCAGTCAGGCTTATGCATAATTATGCATTCATCAGTCAGAACTTTAATTACCCAGAGATAAAGGTGCCATTAGCCTTTGGGGGGAAACTGGCTCCAGCAAAATGCATTTCTTTTGTCTCCCAGCCAGGGACAACTAACTGTTAGCCTCTGAAGGGCTTAGGAGGGAGACTCCAACCTAAACCATAAAAGGCCCTCAGCCGTAAAAGAAAAAAAATAAAAGATGCCACTGAGTTAGGGCAGCATTTGTGGGCTATGTGGGCCAGCTGGGGGGCCTGGAAACATTTCCCCGGAGAGGACACGCTTCCCTGCGCTATGGGGAACAGAGAAGCACTGGCCCGGGGCCCTGGAGGCGTGCAGAACACAGTGGAGGGAAACTCTGGAGCCTTCCTTAAAGTTTGACCTTGGCCCCCCCACCCCACACCTCCCATCCCCGCATGAAATGCAGAATCTCACGTTCCACCCAAGATCTATGAGATCAGAATCCGAATTCTCCCATTATGCCCTCGGGGGCTTTCTATGCACATCCAAGTGTGAGACATGGTGGTTTAGAGATCCTCATACTTGGGACAATATCCCTGTTGCTCATTATTAAAAACAAGGAGGTGGGGCCACCCAAGGACCTGGGTGGTTAAGCGTCTGCCTTTGGCTCAGGTCATGGTCCCAGGGTCCTTGCTCATCAGGAAGCCTGCTTCTGCCTCTCCCCTCTCCCTCTGCTTGTGTTCCCCCTCTCGCTGTGTCTCTGTCAAATAAATTTAAAAAAAAAGAATAATTAAAAAAAAAACAACAAGGAGGTGTTTTTTCTATTTATCTGTGCGTTAAAGAGGAATTTGGAAGCAGAAGTGTGTGTGCGTGTGCGTTGTGTTCATGTGCGCGCGTGTGTGTGCGGTGCACGCGTGCGTGTGTGTGCATGTGTGTGTGTTGTGTGTGTGCGTTGCGTGCGTGCGCGTGTGCACATGTGTGTGTGTGCGTGCGTGTGTGTGCGTGTGTAGGGAGTATTTTTCTTTTCTTTCTTTCTTTCCTTTTTTTTTTAAACATCTGGCAGGAGAAATAGATTTTTCCCGTCCAGGACTGCTTTAAAAGGTAAATATAATTGAATGGGGGCAAAGTAGGGGCGGAAGTGAAGACCGTAAAACACACACAATGTCAAATTGAAATGATTAATAAGGCTCAGAGGCAAGGCATCCCCGGGTGTGCTGTGAGATGCGACAGACAGGTCAGGGCAAAAGCTAGCGAATCCATTTCAGTGTCTCTCTCGCCTAAGGGCTGGGGCAGGCAGCAACAGAGAGAAAACCATTTCACAATGAGAAGAGGAAACGGGCAAGAAAGAAACCTCAGAAGAAGGGGACAGGGCGAGAAGGAATCATGTGGGGAGAGAAATTGCTTGGGTGGTGAGGTTATAGGTGTGGTGGGACGTTCGGGCGGCCTCTAGACGGTGCCCACAAGATCGGATTAACAGACCGTAAATGTCAGGCATCCAACCCAGAGTTTTGAATAATTAGCCATATCTCTGAGGTCTGAAGACAGATTTGGCTTTTCGTGCTAATGCAGCCACTTAGAAATGTCTGTCTGGGTGCAATGCAGATTTTCTCACTGAGCCTCAACTTCTTCATCTGTAAAATGGGATAATTCTCCCACTCCCATCAAGCTGTGAAGATTAAATGAGCTATTGCCTATTAAACCTTAGCACAATGCCTGGTACCACTACATTCTCAAAACATTGCTGTTCCTGTTTCGTATTTCTCCAGAAAGTATTCCTATTAAATCCCCAGCAAACGTCTTCTCTTGGCCCTGCCCTTAATCTGCGTTCTAAAGGAGGGGCGGGAAGTGATTCCAGTGCCTCATAGCGCTCTCAGAGTATGATCTCTTACCCCATCCATTCATTCTTTCAACAGCATTGAGAGCTTACTGCCTATCAAGCATACTAACCAATGAAACCGTGCCCACTGGTGTCAGAGCATCAGTGGAAAAGAGCACAATGAAGATGTCCAAAACCAGGAGAGCGCCCTGCCTCCTCTCAACCACATGCACCTGAATTTTCTATGACCCAGCTCTGAAGAGGTGCTGGAAAGGGTTTGAGCCAACTCCTTGGGCCCCCTGGGAGTGAATGTATGCTCCGAGGAATGGCTCCAGTACGAACTGATCAGCTCTGCAATTCCTGTGCCTCACGGAGCATTCCCTCCAGGCCACACCCCTCAGATGAGGGGACACAGGCCAGGGAAGCCAGGCTCAGCCACTCCTCAAGTGGCTTCTTAGCCCTGCCACGTCGTCTTCATCCCAGACCAGACCGTCTGCCACACAGACGCATGTCTTTTATCCCTAACGTGATGGAATGAAAAAGCAGGCAGATCTGCACAATTCCCCTTTCCGGGAATAGGGGGTGTGGAGGAGGCCTTAAGGGCAATGTTCTGTGGCTGGTGAGTGGTCGGTTGCCACCAACACAGCAAGGGACCCCATGGAAGGGCTAAGGTTCTGTCTTCAATCACCAGACTCTGAGCTCAGGCAAACCAGGATTTGAACACCTCTTATTAGGTGGGAGTCCTTGGCCTTAGTGGATTGCTCTCCTTAGGCCTCAGTTTCCTTGCCTGTAAAATGGGGATCATATTAGTAACGACTTCTGTATAGTCAGGATTCTGGCAGGAACAGATGACACACTCAAATTAGGGAATTTAATAGAGTTTAATGAAGGAACTACTTACAAAGTTGCAAGCAGAGTATAGGGAAATAGGGGGACTGGTGTACTACCCCAGGGCTAGAAAGAACAGGGCCACCATCATCCAGGACTGAAGGACAAGAAGGCAGAAGAAGAGAGAGACACACCCTAGCAGTAACTGTGAACTCGGATGGAGGGAGGCAACCAGCCAGGGTAACTCTGAAAGGTAGGGATTAGCTCACCTTTGTCTTCTGCCCTCCTTGACTGAACCCAACTGGAAGCCAAAGGTAAGGCAACCTACTGATACTGTTCCTACAGCTTAGTCTCCTGGGGCACAAAACAGGGAGGATCTGAAGAGCAAACTGAAAATACCCAAATCTCATGGGGTCATGATAGGGATTAAATGAGGTCACACTGTTGAACATGGGATAAGTGTTATCTCCAACAAACCCTTTTCTTTCACCAATGAGGAAAGGGAGACTTTTCAAACTTTCTGTGTTACTTGGAATTGGAACAATGGCTGGTTAGTGGTCCTTGAATGCCACCTCCCAGGTATGGGGACAATGACAAGGAGGCTTAGCAGGTGAATGGAACATCTAGAAGAAAGATCTCAGGCTGTCAGTGAAATTGGGCACATGGCCACTCTTTGTAGCCTCTGTAGTAGGTCCAGTGGGAGGGATTAGCAGGAAATCTCACCACCTAAAATATTTATGGGAGGAAGAGGAGATTTGGGCTAGACATAAGAGTCTACGAGAATACAAAACTAAATATGTGCAAATTATAGGTCTGTCTTGACATAATCTAAGCAGATTTGGAGCTAAGTAGCGTCATCAGAACCAACACTTCCATGTACCTATGAGCTCAACAGTGGTAGCCTTGGGTAACATCACCAGCATTGTACACAGAGCAGTCTGAAACTTGACCAGTGGGTGGCTGTTGGCATGGACTGTGCCATCTGTCCCATTCAGGGGCATCATGTGGAGCTTGGCTATGGAGACCCACTTGCTCAGGGAGGAAGAGTTTGCTGGGCCAGCCCGATAGACTCTCAAAGCCTCTGAGGTCTGCCTTGCTTCCACCCTGGAGTTCAATCTAATGATGCCTGCGTCTTGCACTCAAGTCTTGTTTTGGAGATGATCACCTAGAAAGGGCTGTGGCCACCAGGACTCCTGCCGGATCACAGAGACATCTACTACCCCTTCCCAAAATAAGAAATCACCCCACTCTTGTCCAACTAGCTCCCCCACCAAGGCTCTACTGAATACCAGTGTTGTCTCAGGACCTGACAAGTCGTTTAATTAATCCCTCGTCATGAGAAACCTTTCTTCTGGACCCACAGTATGGAAACTTGCTTTATATGATTTACTTTGACTTTCTCGGGGACAACTACAGGCCATTTGTCAGATACCCCGTTTTTGCCATTGGCTCCCTCTGTTCTTGGCTTCCACAACTGCTGGCGGTCTACCACGGCTCTGCACCTGGCAATAAACCACAACCCACTGTAGCCCCAGAAGAGTAAACATCAACGTATTGCAAAAATCTTGGCCTCATACGCAAACCCCTATAGCACTTACTCATACCTGAATTGTTTCATCCAGAGCTCATCTAATGGGCAAACACAGGAGCTGAAACAACTCCTCATTACGGTCCACCTCAGGTAGCACCAGAATCAGTCACCTCCAGGGATGGTCGCCAGTTTGGACCTGCGGGACGGGGATGGAGGAGCGGTTGCTCAACCTTCAGACAGCCACCAGCTTGTTCAACAAGAGCACCAGCAGCTCTCCCCCTGGGTGCATCTAAGCCAAGCTTATCCCAATGGCAACTTGGGTTTTCAATGCACTGCTAACAAGTGCAGTGTGAGAATAAGACCACTATGGTTTTGTCTCAGTGCATATTTGAGCATGCACGTGCATTCTGAACCAGATGTCTGGTTTCAAGATATTCTATAAGTCACACCTCTAATCATAAACATTTCTACAGACCCGAGTTTAAGATGCACTTGCCCAGTTATTTTGACTTTTGAGGACGCCGGGCTCTGACCCATGTCCAAAACCACGGGAGGCAGTATGCAGAGTGGGTCATCCCAGGTTGCTGGTGGGAAGACAAACATTAAGAGCCAGATCTTGAAATTTCCTATAGTTTTCCTGGCCTCTGATTCCACAGTTGCGAAATGGGGCCAAGAACATTCGTTCTCAATGAAGTTGGCCATGTGACCTCACCGAGAGTAATGCAGAAGGGGTGGGTGGCTGGGCACAGGCCAGACTGACCAGTGGCTGGGATGACAAGGAGGGACAGAGTGATTTTGGTTGCTGCATGGAGATCAAATGAGATTCAGCTTAACATCTCTTAACTAGTGAGATGCTGACTCAGTTGGTGAAATATGGAAAAAGTTAATAGGAAAAAATGAATCCCATTAAGGGTTGCCTCCTCCTGCAAGTTGGCTACGAGGCTAAATGTATCACAGGCTTCCAATAAATAGGAACTAATAATCAAATTTAAAAGCGAGGAAATCATTGTTCTCCTTGCCTGGCTGCCAGCCCAGCTCCCGCTCGGAGGGTGATGAGCTGCTTTTTTTTATCAGGGAGTGGATCTCCCCTTTGCCCGGAGAAATGGTTAGGAACCCAGTCCAGCTGGAAGACTTTCCTCAGCCATGTTTGCTTGGACCATGGCCTCCCTTTTCCAGCACAATCCTCACACCACACCCCAGGGGACCTCACCCTTGGCTTTTTTTTTTTTTTTTTTTTTAATAAGCAACTTGATTTGTTCCAGTTTCCTTAAGGATCAAAGTATAAAGAGTCCACTTTTGGCTTCCAAGTCTCCATTGCCAAGAGCTGAGTTATATTAAAATCAGCCAGAGCCCAGGAAAGACCAAAAGAGAGATGCCACTAGCTCTTGAAACTGGAAGGGTCCTGGGAGCTCCATGCGGGCTCAGACCTGGAGCTGGAAGGCATCCACAGCCCAAAATGGATTTATTCCATCCCTTCCCAGTATCCCTGCGAGCTTCTCCTGGTTAGTTGCTGTCACTTCTTCCTGTTGAAGTTGTTGGCTAAATAATCTGAATATTAAAATGGGGTTTAAGGGGCGCCTGGGTGGCTCAGTCGGTTAAGCGTCTGCCTTCGGCTCAGGTCATGATCTCGGGGTCCTGGGATCGAGCCCTGTGTCAGGCTCTCTGCTCAGCGGGGACCCTGCTTATCTCTCTCCCTCTGCCTCCTGCCCTCCCTTCTTGTGCTCTCTCTCTCTTTCTGTGTCAAATAAATAAATAAATATCTTTTAAAAAATTAAAAATAAAATGGGGTTTATTATCAGAGATGGCAAAAAAAAAGTCAGGTTTTTCAGAAGAGTGGATTATACACTGAAGCAGAAAATTCCTTCAACATGATTCTAGAAACTCTCAGTTTCTCAGGAGTCTCCATGTCATAGAAGCTTCTAAAATACAAACAAACAAACCAAAAAAACAAAAATTAAAATAAAAATTAAAGAATTTTTGACCAGGCCATTTAATTTATAAAGAAGAAATGTGGGACAGTTAAGCGTCTGCCTTTGGCTCAGGTCATGATCTCAGGGTCCTGGGATCGAGCCCCTCATCAGGCTCTCTGCTCAGCGGGGAGCCTGCTCCCCTCCCCACCCCCGCCATACCTGCTTCTCTGCCTACTGTGATCTCTCTCTGCCAAATAAATAAATAAAATCTTAAAAATTACCCTTCACAAACTTAAAATTAGTGACAGGGGAGATTGGGAGGAAGTAGAGTAGAGAACTGGCTTCTCCAAATTCTATCCGATGCAGCTGTGGATCTCCTCCCCAAAGTCCATGTCGGCAGGGTTCAGGAACCCTGGCAGAGGAGACTTCTGTGCTTCCTTAAGGGCTGCCCACCCATCTCTAGAAGATGAGCTCCAGAAACCCTGTATCAGTATTTACTGGGCCCATTTTTTATACGCAGGTAAGCTTAATGTTTTAAGCTTGCAACCTCAAGGTCAAGGTCAGAGAAACAATAAATTAAATAAAATAGCCAGGGAAGTCCAAGAGACTCATGGCTTTCAGTATAAGCTTTTGGAGGTCTCTAGTGTCGACCTCCAGAGGGGATAAGGAGTATCAGCTTATCTCCTGCATTTTCTCTGGAGGAAGCTCATTTTGGTGTTCCAGGATTCTCCTTGCGTGTGACCATGGGACACTAGATAGACAGTGGCTCAAATTCTAGCTAAGCAGACAAAAGACAACACGGGTGGCAACATGACCACTCCTGGGGAAATCTGGGACCAGAAGAGGGCATCTGAATGGAGAATGGAGACATCTGAATTAAAGTCACGCCACCGTCCCCATTCCAACACACACACACACACACGCACGCAGTTACACACAAGGGCTCAGACCCACACGTACACACAGGCGTCCGTGTGGCCCCCTCTTCCTCTCGTATTATCATCAGTCCTGCTCAGCATCACTCACCAATCATACCCTCCACTTACCAATAACACTCAAGGACCCCCGGATGCCTTGGGCTCACCAGCTGAACCTCCACTAACAATGCCAGAGTCAAGTATACCCAAGGGTAAGAAATCTCTAAAAAGTCAGTTAATCCAACCCTGCTGTTTTTTACCTTAGGCTACTGTTAAGAGAGGAAAGGGGAAAAAAAAAAAAAAAAGGGAAGGAAGCTATCCCATAATATCCATCCTCAGGCTTCCCAGCCGGTTTGCCTAAACGTTGCCATGGTGATGTGTACAGAAGTCGGTCTTCACGGTGAACCGCAATCGCTGACATGACAGAGAACACCCATTTGGGCTCCAAAGTCAGGTAATAGCTGGGGAGCGGGAAGGCATGCTTCTGCTCAGGTTGAGACTTGAGAGTTCGAGCCTGCTACAGGAAGTCGCCAGTTACCTTTGTTTTGTTTTTCTCTCTGTGTGTCCCTCTTCCTCTTTTCCTCCCTTCCTCACCTCTACAGAGAGAGAGGAAGGGGGGAGACAAAAGGCCCAGGATGAGCCTGAGGGGAGAGCAGGGCTGGCCCCACCAGGCCTGGCCTTCAGTCTTTGCCCAGAGCAGAAGGCGGAGGGAGACTGGCCCTGGTGTCCTGGTCCTCCCCAGCTGACTGAGCACAAACACAGAGTCACAGAGTGGCAAGGCGCCCCAGGGAGAGATGCGAATCCGTGGGATGGACAGTGACTCGCTCACAGTCACCCAACAAAGACAGTTTTGATCTCCTGACTCCCACCCAGGGCCTTTCAACATACGTGGCAAGTTCAGCCCCCAGGATGGTCTAGGACATCGAACTACTTCTCATAGGAAGTGCTGTGTCTGCCCTACACACGGAGGAGGGCAGCAGACGCTTGATGAATGAATGAATGAATGGATCATTGAATGAATGCAAAGTCAGAGAATGGGCAGCTCTCTCTTGGCAGGGTTTCTGGATTCCAAAGTGAACTCACAGTAACAAAATAACCAGTTGGAAAGACCTTACATCCCGAAAACCCAGTTCATAATCCACCCAGCGTCGGTCCTTGCCCAGGATCCCAGACGTGGCCACCTTTGCTAAGAATCAGAACTCCCAGGATTCTCCTTAATGAGTCCCCCTGCTATCCCCCTGCCCATCGCAGGAATATCAATGATGGACGAACCAAACTGTAGTTCCGGTGTGCGTTTTGGGGACAGTGAAAAGGAAAGCTGCTCGCATATGGCGTGAGTAGACCAAGAATGTCATCCTCACACATCCTTTCGTGTAAGGTCCCATTTGGGACCAGTGTTATTCATTTATGAATGAATAAAGTACCATCTTGGCTCGGCAGTGCCTTTTGTGGTCCAGATTACAGCCAGGCTAATCAGGATTTAAAGGGGACTGAACCAACGGTGGTGTCCTCACCTTAAATGAAGCCAATTAAATTAGCCAGTTGCATGCCCTGTCAGCCCCCTCCCCACGGCACCCCAACAACGCTGCTCCTCTCTAAAAAGAAAAGCAGTTGGAGAAACATGTAGCTTCTGCAGAGAGAGAAGCGGCATGTAGAAACAAACATACGAAATCACCTTCTTGGGATAAGCTCGCTGCTTCTTGGGCTTTTGTACCCAAGCCCTGCTGGCTGGCAGCTTGGTTTTTCTCCTTAGTGGGAACCATGATGCATTTGGCTGGCTCTTGGCTTCCAGTCCTACTTGTAATTTGAAGCGAGGGTAGATGGCTGGGGTCAGACAGCAAGGAGCCTGCAGGCTTAGGGGGGAGCCTCCTTGCTTGATGAGACACCACAGGGCGCCGAGGTAGGAAGTCCTAAAACTCTGCAGTGTTCGGCATCCTAAGCTGGATCCTTCCAGAAGTCTAGGAGACGGCAGAATTTAATTCGGGCTTTAGGAGTTCCCTGGGGCTGAGGACAGAGCACACCTAAATACCCCAGGGCTTGATATCCCCAGGGCACCACAAGATGCCTTCCTTAGGTACCAAGGATAAGACAGATGTTGCTGCCGCTTGCTGAGAATCCCCGGGGAAAGGGTGAGCCCAGTGCTTGGCACATCGTAGACGCTCTATAAATGTGAGTTGATTTAAACCAGGAGAACCTCTGTCTGCCCCCTGCCTGGCTTACACCATTGCTGTACCAAAGAGGAAATAAATTGTGGTCATGGGTGAGTCGAAAAATTACTAACTTTGGATCGACTTGGAGATCTACCATAGAGAGCTTTTTTTTTTTTTTAAAGGCTGATTTATTCATTTGACTTCGTTCACTGTTTTAACCAGGGTGATAAAGAAAAGGGTCTGTGCATGAGGCCACATGTGGAGAGTAACGAGAGGCATCCAGAAGGGGCCAAGTAGGCATCTCTGACTGAGAAAACCACAGAAAGCAGGCTCATTCCCGTCCGATGGAGGAGACATGGTGCTGGTCGGAAGGCAGCGATGTGTGGGGTGGGGCAGAGTGTGTTCCCGGATGACTCAGCCAGCACCAGAGCCCAGAGTGGGTTCCAAGTACCCAGTGTCCCCAGGGGCCGGGCTTGGAAATGGCCAAGCTGAAGGCAAGGTGAGACCCATTTAACTCTCACCTCCCCTGGGAGAAGTTGGATGTCTCAGATTCGCCTCTTCCTGTCCCTGTCCAGTGAGGCTGACTTCAGGAGTGCAAACTCATCCTCACACCAGCCCAAAGAAAAGTGTACAGTGATGAGTGTGAGTTCACCAGCAAAGTTAAGTGCATGTGTTCCAGAGTTAATCACTGATGTTGTTTTTATGGATTCTCTGCTGGCCAGAAGGATCAGAGACTGTTCAGTCTGCCAGTATTGCCAAGGCGAGCCTCAGGTCTGCCCATAGTGAGCTGTGCAACCTTGGGCATGTGGCTTACCCTCGGATGCAACCCTCATGACGCCATACCTGTGACCCAGGAGCGGTGCCAGGGGCTGGGGACACATAGGTAGCCACCTCTCCTGGAAGAGTCTTTGGGGAAAGATGAATACCTCTGCCAAGTATTTCAAGCTGCACTAGGTGACACGTGTGAACATGTGTGCATTGCACACTGGGAGCAGAGAGTGAGATACTAAGTCGTTACCATTAGTGAGGGCGTTCTGCATGTTTTATGTCTGCAACCTTATAGGTAGCTAATACCATCCCCATTTTACAGATGAGGAAACTTTACGGCTTACGGGACCAAAGTAAGATCCCGGTATGACGTAGCAAGGACACAGCGGAGTCAGAATTCAAACTCCATTCTGTCTGAACTCATAATCCCTGCCTCATGCGTGACCTTGAGGATTTATGGTCTGGTGTGGGACAATGGGCAAAACAGGGTAAGAAAGAATGACATCAATGGGAAAAACATACATAGATAGATAGGTAGGTCAGTAGTCTCATCCCAGCTTCATTTCCCAAGCTCCAGATTCAGATTCCCAGGGGCTTACTGAAAGTCGACACACAGGAACTCAGGAAGCCTACAGCCACCTCAAAATTGGCAAATCCCAAGTCTTCATTCTCCCCACCCCGCATCCAGACTCCTGGTCTACCCTTCTATATTCCTTACCTCAGCCAGTCTGGTAATTGCTCAAACAAGTGTCTTCATGACCCTTCCTCTCACCCTGCACACCCCAAATCCTGCTGAGTCTACTATCCCGCCTCTCACGGGATTCTTCCGACCTCTCTCTTCCTGCTGGCCCTGCCTCATCAAGGCTGCCATCAGGCCTCCTTACTTGAATCTCACCTTCATGCTAGAGTCAGCGACTCTCCAACAAACCCATCTAATCGTGTCACTGTCCTGAACTAAAAGGCCTCGCTGATGTCACCAAGCTTTCAGAAGAAATTAAGCCTCTCCAACGTCAGTCCCTGCATGCCTAGAGCCCCCATTCTAATCTACGTTCTTGCCCAGTCTTCTACTCACTAATGTCTGGCCTGTGGTTTCCCCAGCCCCTAAATACATCCATTTTTTTTCCAGTTCAACAAGCATTATTAAGCACCCTTCATTTGCCAAGCCCCGTGTTGGGCACAGGGATGCAGGGCAAGTTTTCTCATTTGTGACACGATTGACGTTTTGCACAGATAATTTTTTGTTGCGGGGGCCTTCCTATGCTTTATGGGATCCATAGCAGCATCCCTGGTTTCTACCCATGAGATGCCAGTAGTGACTCCCCCCAAAGTTGTGACAACCAAGGATGTCCCCAGACATCGCTGAATGCCTCTCATTCCCCTCCCTTCTTACCCTTGGACAAATCCCTTAAAACCCAGCTCCAGGGTCGCCCCAACAAATGGGTACAGCACCGCAGAGACAGAACTAGGTGCGTTTTCTTTGTGCTCTTCATGGGCTTTGCTTATACCTCTCATAGCCTATTATTCCCATTGCGGACTTGTTCTTTCTCAAGGGCGGGGCCAGCCAACTTTCTTTCTTAAGGGCCAAAAGCAAATATTTTATGTTTGGGGGCCACAGGGACTGGGTTCCAATTATTCGATTCAGCCACTGTAGGTGAAGACATCCATCAACAGTAGTAAACAAATGGGGGCTGCTGCATGTCAAAGAAGTTTTATTTATAAAACAAGATGGTGCTGGATTTGGCCAGGCTTAGGACTTCGATTCTGAGCAGTGAGCTCCGTGAGGTCAAGGCCTGAGTCTTCATTGGTTTTTGTATCTGTAGCAGCTCACACAGCGCCTGGTGCATCGCAGACACTTTAGATGATTAAAGATCAATGGGTCCATCATCATCATCACACCAATATATAAAATCTTTTTGAGAGTGCGTGCATTAAGGACTGACCAGAACAATACAAATAACCCCCAAACCTAATTCAGTGATTACAGAGCCAACACGCATTGAAAGAGGAGTGGAAAACCCCTCTCCCTTGAGCCGTGAGCCAAGGTTTAGGTAGGCGTAAGATTGCCAGAGAAAGTACAGGACATCACGCCCAAGTTTGAAATTCAGAGAAATAGCAATGACATTTTGGGTATAAGTATGTCCCATGCAATTTGGGGGACATATTTCCACTAAAAAATCATCAGTTGTATATCTGAAATTTAAATTTTCTCTTTCTTTGTTTTTGTTAAATCTGGCCACCTGATTTAAGCACAGACCATTGACAATCTCTTCTGTTTCCCTCCCTCAACCTTCTTGCAGAAAAGATGAGAGCCTGTCTGACTTGCTGGGCCACCTTCCCACCCTCCAGGAAGAGGGCCCCCTGTAAACCTCATGGCAGCGGCAAGAAGTTCTGTTGGAACTGGAAATTTAATTAACAAAATGCTAACATGTAATTTCAAGGAGGAGGGGGAAAAAGTGTTATCACAAAGTTAATAAGAGAACTATTTTAATTATGGTATTTAACAAGTTATGACCATGCCACTATGTTCTCTGAGGAAGGATTTACAGAGTTCAAGAATCTTGGGGCAGGGAAGGGATATGATGAGCAATGGAGTTGGAAACATTGCTATCCTGTGCTTCTCCAGCAAATCTTTGAGTCCTTGGGCCCGTTGTTGAAAAGCCACAAAACGTCAGCTTGAAGGAGCTCCCACTCGCCAAATCTGGGATACTCTGAACGACAAAATCAATGAAACAATGGCTTATGACTAGTGAAAATAAGAATGCATGAAGTCCATACTGATAGAAATAAATTGATTTTTTGACGAGAAACAAAGTTATTTGCAATGTCTCAAAATGCCTCCCCAGGCAGGAAAAATATTTATTAACTACATAGGGAAAAGTGGTAATTTTCTGATAGTGGGATCTGGTAGACCCACCTTCTCCAAGTGCTCGGCACCGTGTATCGTGGGTCAGGATGTAAGGAGAAGAACACAGCATGGCTTCCACCTTTTGTTTGCCAAACATGTGCACCACCTAAAGGTCATCATGAAGAGTCATTACACAAACTAAAACTAAGGGACACTCTAAGATTTCCTGGCCTGTATTCTCTAAAGTTACCAATGACACAGGGACTCCTGGGGTGGCTCGGTCTGTTAAGCGTTCGACTCTTGATTTCAGCTCAGGTCATGATCTCACGGGTCATGAGATCGAGTCACGTGTCAGACTCCGTGCCCGGTGTAGAGTCTGTTGGAGATTCTCTCCCTCTACTCTGCCCCCCTCTCACTCTCTCTCTCTCTCTCTCTCTCTCAAAATACATAAATAATGTTTTTTTTTAAAAAGTGTCAATGTCACAAAAGTCAAGGAAAGACCAGGAAACTAACTGATGGTTCAACGGGGCCCAAAGAGATGCCTCCATTATGACGACTGGATCCATTATTGGAACAAGGGATGAAGGGCCTCAGCTGCGAATGCCGGGATCAGGACGGCCATACCCTAGTTTACGTAGGATGCACTTATGTAAATATACGTGTGCAAAAAGCTATGCTGCTCGTAGAAATCCCACACTAAGATTTTCACGGTGATGGGACATCATGTTAGCGATTGACTTAAAAGGGCTTCCTAAGACCAAGTTCTTCATACAGTGTTGGCGATTTTTCTCTAAGCTTGAGATTGTTTCAAAGTAAAAACCTAAAAATAAAAAAAAAAAAAGGCCTCGTACGGTGACGAGACACAGATATCAAAAGGTAGGGGTGAGGGAGCTGGATTTGGGATCCTGTCAAGACAACGAGGTTTGAGTACAAGGGAGGGCACCCAAACCTGAACTGGGAGCTACGGGCTCGCGCGGGCAACTTCAAGTCAAGGAGGCACAGAGGAGATGCACCAAATTCTCAAGTGGGTCCTGCTCATCTTCTCCTCCCCCAAAAGCTTGTGATGAGTCATAATCAGTGAGGGCAAACCAGATGTCCTGGTGCTGGTTCCCTGTGCGTGCTCTTCGACCCCAGGACACCGTGCCCACGCCCTTGACCTAACCAGCGGAGTCCTGGGGAAGCCTTTGCTCCTTTGCTCCCCTACAGCACGCCTCCCAGAAAGCTGGCTGTGGCTGTGGTGGTGCAGCTGTGTGTCTGTCCCTCCTGGGCCCTCTCCCCGCTTCTCTCTGTGGAGCCCGGTGGCCTGAGGTTCACAGGGACAATGACAGAGGTGCTGGAAACACAGCCCCTGCTTGTCCAATATGAACAAACCTTCTAGTTCCTCAGATACGTTCCAAGCCTCGTGTCATCTCTTTATCCTTACAACTTTGAGTCACCACAGAGGAGATAACAGGGGGCCCCGGGGGCCACTAGTATGGGACGGCTCTTCCCAGGCAGCCGGCCTCATGTCAGGGTAGCGTGTTTGAAGAAAAGACGTCAGATTGCTTCGTCAGCGCGAAACACAGATGCTCGCCCACCCCAGTCACAGACACTCTTAAATGTTTGCCCCCAGCACTTGTTCTAAATCACCGTCTTCCCTGACGACTGGTTAATAAGGCTTTGGGGCGCACCAATGCCCCCTTCCACCTCTGTTTAGGTTCAAAAGCCTGCAGATCCCATCGGAAAAGGGCAGGGACAATGCCCTCCTAGACCAGTTCAGGTGTCTTTCCTCCTAGAGTTCCCCAGGAGAGGGAAGAATGCAAACTATGCTTTTCTCTCAACGGCTGGCCTGCCGTGATGCCTGGCGACGGGCGGGTCAGAGGGATGGCCCCGGTCACATAACATGGCCTTGGCACCCGGCTCTGTGTGGCAGCCTGACAAACGAAACACGAAACTGCCAGGCTCGCTCTCTGCCACCTGCGCTGCCGGGAATCCAGCTCTGGATGAAACGAGAGTTTGTTTTAAGAGTAGGGGAGATCAGCCCGAGGGTCTCGGCAAACTTTATAGTCTAGCCTTGAGAACGAGGTGCCCGCCATCGTTCTCATCACGTGTGGCTCCATTAAGGAGCACGGTGGTGTTCACTCAGCTGAAGCACAGGAATGAGCAACCGCCAGCCCCAAGCTCATATTTAGAGATTGGGTCAATTAAGGCGTTTCTGGCCATGATTTTAAAAAAAAAATTGCCTGAGAAAAGTAACTTCGAAAAACAAATACATTTAATTATGTCATAGAGTAAGAGGTCTGACGGTAGGTGGTCCCAGGGTGAGTGAATTAAAATGGCCACTGCAGCTCCAAACATCGAATCCTGTATTGAGCACCTGCCATCTGCTGGGCACTGTACATGGTGGAGCCAAAGAGAGGAGATCCCTGACTTCTTGTATCTTACAGTCTATCGTTAGTCCAGAGAATGTCCTGGAACATGCCCAACTACAGTGATGCTGATGCCTTTCCATCCAGATTGCATAAAACAGCTTTCCACAATTCAATCTGTACTCATATATTTTAAAACTCAGAGGTAGTCTGAAAGCTCGACATATCCAGAATTCCTTTCCTCCAGGATCCCAGTTTTCCCAACTCTCTGAAGCAGTGTTGTTAAATAATTAAAAGATGTCATAAATTCCACACACCCAGCACAGTGCCTGAGACATGGTGAACACCCACAAAAATTAAGTTCCCATGTTCTTCTCCTGATGGTTCAGGCTGCTGGCCCCCACAGGCATGTCTCCTCATCTCTTTTACAAAAGAGGTTCCTCTTGTTGTCGTCTCCTTCTCCTTCTTTTCACTCTTGTCTTCTTAACCAAACTACTGCCTGGTTGTTTATAAGGAACCTTCTAACCTCGGTCTCAATTCTCCCACATAGGCAGCAGAGTTAATTAGTGTTCTCAGAGCATGGCTTGTCCTGGGTCCCAATCATGAAATCAGTCCCATATTAATTTTTTAAAAATATTTTATTTATTTATTTATTTATTTGACAGAGAGAGATCACAAGTAGGCAGAGAGGCAGGCCGGGGGGGGGGGGAAGCAGGCTCCCCATTGAGCAGAGAGCCCGATGTAGGGCTCGATCCCAAGACCCTGAGATGACGACCTGAGCCGAAGGCAGAGGCTTAACCCACTGAGCCACGCAGGCCCAGATTAATTCTACACAGAGCAAAAAGTCCCAGATTAATTCTATACAGAGCAAAAAGTTCTTCCAAAGCTTCCGAAACCACTTCTTAATCGGTTCAGCATCTCAGAGATAACTTGTCCCGAGACCAAAAGACAGGTAGATGGATGTCTATATGGGTGGGAGTCAAGAATCTTTTCTTAATGGATCAGTTTCTAGATTTTGATTACCAGACTACATGTCATCCCATTTAATCCTCCAAATACTCAAATGAAGGAGGTATTATTTCTTTTCATTTTCACCTGAACAAACTTGGATTCAGAATTGAAGATTTACCTGAGGCTACACGGCCAGTGGAAAATGCCAAGATTAAACCCAACCATCTTGAGACCTGATCCTTTTTCTTTTTGCTATAGATGTTGCCTTCACCACGGAGAGCGATGGGTTAGAGACAGGAGCTGGGCAGAATGAACCCTGTCACTGCTTTTCAAGCCTCAAAACACCTAGTTAGAGAGGTGGGCAAAAACCACTGTTTATCCAGTGAACGTACCTTATTCACTCAACTAACACGCTGGCCGTGTGCTCAGGACTGGAAGAGTCTAGAAGGTTGTAAAATCAATGAGACAGTAGATCCCAACTTTCAAGGACCTCACATCGATCCGGGGGTCAGACTGGTGGGAGGTAATTGCATATATAATTATTTTTTTTTTAAATGGAAGTGGAAAAAGAACCGACCATGTCTACTTCTAGAATGAAAAAATGTGTTGTTGTTTTTTTTATATATTTAGTAAGTGAAGGTCCTTTCTAAGCAAAAGGTATTGTTAGGGAACAGATACGTGTACGTAAATAGCAACAGAGTTGGACGGAGAAACAAAGCAGTAACGATCTGATACCTCGTGTTGCTGAGCAGGAAAGACATTCCCTCCTGATTTTCACACCGCCCTGCCAAGTGGGAAAATTCCCCTCCACATCCCTGTATCAGCTCTCAATGCCAAATCTCCGGAGGGCGTGCATCAAGGAGGCCCGGGGGGACCAGCTCGGCTGCAGCCGGTCAAACGTGAGAGAGGAAGCCAAGGGGGGAGAGGAGGGAGACAAAGTGACAGACTGAGGTCAGCCTCTCGGTGGTGTCATTTTGGGCAAAGTCATTGACAGTCTTGTCGAAATTTCCACTTCTCCGGATGCTGGAAATAACTAGCTTTGCCCCTTGACTGTTAAAACAAGCAGAGGTCCATGGGCTCGGAGTGATGGAACCAAGCAGAAGGGGCCCACCCTGCCCCTCATCTGTTCTGCTCCGGAGACCGTGTTGATCAAGAATTCCCACGGTCCAGTCTTTCTCACTAACACGAGATGCGTCTCGGAGTTCTCTGAGCCCTTCAGGGTTACGCCGGCTGCCCCGTGACCTCTTCCCATGACAGTCCCTGCGGTGGGTGAGGTCCAGGGGGGCACTACAGCTTTCTGCTTCCTGGACCCCCGTTTCAATGCTTGTCACTGTCTTTGCTCTTCCCCGACCGCTTTTACGGCCGTGTCTTGGACTTGCCCCTGTCCCCAAACAGTCCTGCCTCTGACATTAAAAACCAGAGATACTGACACTGTGTCCCATCTTTCCAGCTGCTTCTCCTGCTCAGTCTCTCACCTCGTCATGCTCTCCAGACTCTGGACGCGCCCCTTTTCTCTCACGTTGTCACCTTTCCCCTCCTGTCCTTTTCTTCCCGGGTGAGCCCATCAGCCAAGGCCGTGCTCCCGCCAACGACTGCAAGAGGGACGGTGTCCTTTTGCATCCAGCCCCGGATGCAGGGATCTGCTCTGCCTCCGCGTCCCCGGGGTCCGGGACCACCGAGACTTGCTCACAGACCCCCACGCGGGCAGGGCCACAGCGTGCCGAGAGCCGGCCCCGATCGCTTCCTCACCGCTCAGCCATCGTCTTACGACTTTCTGGTCAAACCCCTGCCCCCTTTCCCTCACAGCAATGCCAGGATCGAAGGCCCTCCTGCCATCTTTCCTAAAAGAGGGCACCTTGCCTATTTCACCAAAAACAAAATGGAAGGAAAAAAGAGGCAAGTGGACATGAACTTCCTCCCTCGGTGCCCAACCCTCCCTCCTTCCTGCATCTCTACTATGAGTCCTTCCCCAAACACCCCCATATCGTGCCCATTTCTCTGACCACCTCCCTGCCTTTTTTGCTTCTGTCTCTCCGTTGACTTCTTCCTGTTGATCTTTTGACAAATTCAAGCGTTTTCTATCGTGAAGGTTCTATTAACGTTGCAGCCCCCTAAGTCTGCTTCATTGTGTACTTCCCACGACCAGCCGCCAGTCTCCCCGCACGCACACTACCAGGTGTTCTGCAGCGAAGCCTACCTTTAGGGCAGCTACTTTCTCACTGTCAATGTCCCTCAGCTCATTGGATGGGTCCCCTTCTTCTCTGCACCGAAACAGCTCCCTCCAAGGTCCCACGTGGGCTCCTGACCCCCAGACACAAGAGCGATTTTCGGTGGTCGTGGTTGCCCTTCCTGCGATGCCTTCCGTGTTACCCACGCATCCTTCTTCGGATGTGCTCCCGCCTCCTTTTAGGACCCTGGCCACTACCTCCGAGCAAGCTCCCTTCGACTCCCACCGCACCCCCTTAGCTCTATGGGGGAGTTTGCTTTTTCTCCCCATCTCGCCCACGTGGCTGTTTCCCAAGACTCGGTTCTCTTGCCACTACCTCCTGTCCCCTCATCCACTCACCCACGCTGAGCCGCTAACCACCACCCACCTGCTAAGACTTCTCGATGGCTGTCCCCACCCACACTGGGCCCCTGGGCTCCATACCCCCAAGCCGGCAGCGTGCCGGACATCTACACCCAGACCTCCCTGGAGCGCCTCAGAGACTCCCCCTTATCAGCTGGCTCCCCTCCCCCCCTCCCCATCTCCCTCCGTGAATAGAACCACCCACCACTGTTTGTCCAAGTAAGAAAGCTGAGTGCTCCCCTGACTGTTCACATGTAATCAGAAATTAAATCTAGTTGATCCCCTAAATCTCTCAACCACTCCCTCCTTTGCACCCCCATCTGCATGCCATTTCTGTAGCTTCCTTTGCCCGTAACTGCTCACCGCACCCCGCCCCTGTAATTGCTTACCACCCTCCGCCCCGGGCTCTGCGTACCTTGTGCCCAGTGCCTTGACATCTGGGCTTCTCATCTTTCCGAAATAGCTCATCTCCAACCCGCTCTCCCTCTGCCCTCTTGCCTGTCTTGGGCAGGGAGGGGTCTCCGCTCCGGGACCTCATCTCTTGAGAAGGCTTTCCTGACTGCACCAGAAGATTCTGGCACTCCGTCAGGTGGCATTGGGGTTGTTTATCTGCCCCTTTCTTTCTTCCAAGGGATGAGTCCTGTTCTTTTACCTTCATGCTCCAAGAGCTGAGACCCAAGCAGAGTGAGTGCACATAAAACTGTGTGGAGCGAATGCATGAATAAATGACATAAAAGAAGAAACACGGCTCCCGGTCTTCTGTCTCAGGTAGGTACAACTGAGAGCAAACGTGCCAGCAGAAGGAAAGAAAAGAGGACCACAGCAATAAATGCAGCCAGGTCCAAATAGGAAGGTCTTTATCTAGAATATTAGTTTGCAAGCTGGATCATATAACTAGCACGGGGTTACTGTAAGAAGGTCCTCAACGATGCTTGAGTCCCTATTATTTGAAGGATGGGATTGTTGAAATCAAATCATCCTCTAGATTCGTGGAGTGTCTACTGTGTACTAAGCCTCCTTGAGCCTCTGGCTCCATTTCCCCACCACCCCAGAAATAAAAGCCTTGCCTTTGAGCATCTGGCCACTAGCCCATGGCTCTTGGAGCAGACTGGTCTGCACCCCCAGAGAACAGACAATCCCCCCTACATGCTGGGCTGCTGCTCCCACAGACCCTTCCCACCTGACTTCAAACTTCCTGAAACTGATCCTTCCTCCTGGTCGTGGTGGGACTTGGCGGCTGCCCCAGACCAGCAGAGATAGGAGATGAGGCCGAGGTGACTTAGCAAGAAGCCAAGGCTGGGCTGGGAGAACAAGAGCGTCCAGGGGGAACTGGTCAGGAAAGGGCGCACCCCGACTCCAGTCTGATTTTCCAGCGTCTAAAATATTTTGCTTTTTTCAGACCTCTGGACAGGCAAGGCTCCTGGGAACAGAGCCACGTCAAAGGAGGTAGTGTGACAGAAATGGCTTAAAAAAAAAAAAAAAAAGAATTGTATCATGTCACCACTATTCTCGAGCAAGGAATCCCAGAATGTTTTAGCTCAGCTCATATAATTCGCGGGCGCCCACAGTGAGGCAATACTGGACAACTTCATAGGGACGAGCCCCCTACTGTCATCTTCCTCCCAGCTCGTCACCCCCCTTCCCTCCCCCACCTCACCCCTTAGACCCACCAAAGCATCTTGGAGTTCAAGTATACATCAACCAAGCCTCTTCATTCTCCCTCCAGATCTTTGTCCAACTGCTGCCCGAGGACAGCCAAAGACAAGTGCCACCACCTTCTGGGTGACTCCTCTTTTAAATCACTGAAACTAGATTTTTCTATAGAACTTTCTACAGAACTTTTTGCTTGGCGCTATAAGGAAACGTAGGGAAAAGGGACACCTACAACCAGCCTCAAGCAGGCAATGCTGAAGGGAAGCACGTACCTCCTGGACCTTTCCCTGCGACTGCCTTCGGGGCTCTCTGCTCTATCCCAAACCGGGCACTCTCTCAAACACCACAGAGCTTGAAACTCCTCCAGAGTATCCTACCTCTGGCCCTCTGAGCGTGACCCCTTGGACTTTGATCTCGGACTCTTAATAGGCTTTGGATTTGCTTTTGCCTTGAGATCCTTCCACTCTGCTCCAGGCCCCTCACAACCAGCAGAAGGGGCCACAGTGAAGGGCTCCTGGGAAGAATCCCCCCTCCCTGAGGTCAGTCCTACTCACACACTGAGGGTGCCAAGTGGGGAAGGAAGGCCAGAGAGTGAACTTGGAGATGGATGGACACACGTCCCAGTGTCAAGTGATGCCGCCGTGTGCCCTGTTTCTGCTGTGTCAAGCCTGAGTTTGGGCCTTCTTCAAAACCAACCCTTCCGGGGGGCCTGGGTGGCTCAGTGGGTTAAGCCTCTGCCTTCTGCTCAGGTCATGATCTCAGGGTCCTGGGATCGAGCCCCACATCGGGCTCTTGGCTCAGCAAGGAGCCTGCTTCCTCCTCTCTCTCTGCCTGCCTCTCTACCTACTTGTGATCTCTGTCTGTCAAATAAATAAATAAATAAAATCTTAAAAAAACAAAAAACAAAAAAAACCAACCCTTCAAAGAGTGGGATAATGTCCTGGCCAGAAAGGCGATCCCCTCCTACTCAGTTCCTGGAAGCATTAGCTCATCAGAACTTTCTTGCTTGCTGCTGCACAGAAGGAGCTAAGGGGGAGTCGTGCCGGAGGCTCTCAGCCACCTTGCCGGTTTGAACAGACCTCCCTCCTTCCGCTGAGATGGTAGGTCTTTGGGAAAAGGAGTCTCAGCTGATTAGGCTGCCTTGTTGTTCCTCTGAGCTTCCCTGCAGGTCCCTGTCCTCTCCCTCCTCACCCCCTTGACCTCTCCCCTTTCCCACTCTCCAGACTCTCCTCCCTCCCCTTCCCATTCATTAGCTCTTGTCCTGCCCAGCAGACAAGGGGTTGAACATTCAGTAGAGGCACAGGTGCTAACAAGGAAAGTGTGGGCTGGAATCTAGAATGATCTGTCACCGTTCCAAGAGCTTCTTTGGGTGAGGAGTGATCCCAGATTTCACTAACAGTCTCCAGGTGAAAATTCCATAAATCTAGAAACTGTGAAACTCAATGGAAATTTAATTAAATGGGTTAATATATGTGGAAGGTTAGGGACAATGCCTGGCACCTGGTGAGCTGTGTAAACACTTCGAAATGAGTAAGAGTTTGGGGAAGTCTACGTTTCAACATCGCAGCTGTCTGTATGTTCCAGAACCCTTGCAAATGGTTATTTGACTCGATGTCTGTGCTCCAAGCCACTGCTCTGTCACCAGTCCTAAGGCGTTTCTCTCCTCCGTTTCTTTCCTTCTTTCTCTCCCGTCCCCCTACAAACCTGTGAGTCTGCGCACATGGCTAGCGATCCCCATCTCCTGTTCTCATCGGTTTGCCTTTCTCTCGGATCCAGTAAAAAGTCTTGATTTCCCTGAACCTTGGGTCTGTGCGGCTTATGTGGTGTCTTTCCTATCGCCTTGGCTGCAAACACATTGGTTTTATAATAATAACCATTTCGTTGCTTTAGAATCAAGCTGTAATTAGAGAAAAGCACTGGAAAGCCCATCTAAAGTAAGCTTTCCTCTCCCAAGCACGCTGGCAAGCGTCCTGGTTGGGTTTCGACAAAGGGTGGACCTGGAAATCTCATGGAGAAGAGGTTGGAGGCGTGGAGGGAGGTGAGAATCTGGGGTTTCTGACCTTTGCACTGGCCGTGTACCTGCCCGTGAAAAGTGAAGCAGCCTCCACGGCACTGCGATTCACCTTAGTGTCCTTCAGAGTCACAGCTCAAGGGGGAGACGGAAGAGAAACAAGAAGGCTTTCTTGTTCCTCATTCATGCTTTGCGGGGAAAGGAAGCAGGTGGTCAAGAAAGCAGGAAACTTCCTTCACCCAGATGTGCACGGGGACCCCGCTAGCTTCCACCTCCCAACTTTGCTAATCGCACCATGCTTGTGCCTGGTCGGGCTGTGCGGAGCTCCAGCTGACTCTGCCCCAGGCCCTCCTGTCCTGTCCCCCAGGAGAAGGGAGTGAAAGACGCCGTGCTCCTGAGACGTGATGAAGATATGAGTCAGAAGAAGTGGGAGGGAAATCGGCTCCAGGTTCGGGGGCAGAGGGAACAGGGTGCCCCCAGCTGGATGGGGCTGACAGAAAAGGAAGGGGATCCCTAAGGAAAAAAAATATATCACTGTCCCCAGCTTCCTTCTTTCTAACCTACTCTGATATTTCAGAAATATGCCAGATAAAGAATAGTCAGGTCCGAGAGCCGAAGAGCCATCGCTAGACATGTCCTGAGTGCTTACTCCGTGTTTCCCGCTGTTCTCGATCCAGGCTGATGAACAGACCAGGGCAGTTTGGATGGGAACAAGGAGGTCAGGGTGCTGACCTGGTTTTTACGTGGTCATGCCGTAGATAAGCAAACTAAAGCTCAGAGAGAGCAAGGAAGTTACCCATGACACACAGCAACCCAGTTGGCTGGCAAGACTTCACCTCTTTTGGCCCCTAGAACCATACAGTGTGCAGGGACACTGAAGGCCTGGGGCATGAACCCTGCATCTCTGTCTCCGGGGGGGGCGGGGAGACACTGACCTCACAGCTCCCCATCACATTGTCACCTGTCACCTGTCAGGATGGCCACATCGCTGCCATGACTCACCTATCTCGGTGTCTCCATCCGGGTTAGAGTCCAGGGTCTGAGCTGAACATGTTCCCAGTCCTGCAAACATCAAAGGAAACCAAGTGACCAAATATGTATCCGTGATGGGAAGGTTTTCAGTCAAACACGGAAAAGCTTGAGACTCCAAAGCCTCCTTATTGTTATAAAGGAAAGGGACCCACGGCTGATTGAAACACTGTATCGTCTGTCTCGGTGTCTTTAAAAGCAACAACTGGAGAAATAATCTGTGGTCCATCCAGACGACAGAATAACATTCGGCACTGAAAGGAAAGGAGCTAGCAAGTCGTGAAAAGACACAGAGGAACCTCAAAGGCGTGTCACACGGCGGAAGAAGCCAGTCGGAACAGGACGTATATGCTCTGATCCCAATTCCATGACATCACGAGGAAGAGAAAAACTATGGAGGAAGTACAGGACGAGGGTCTGCGGAGGGTTAAGGGAAGGGAGGGATGAGGGGGTGGGACACGGTGGGTTTGGTGGGCCGTGAAATGATTCTGCATGAGCCTCTCACAGGGGGTGCATGTCCTCGGACCTTCGTCCAAACCCATAGAATGTGCGAGACTAAGAGCGAACGCTCACGTAGGCTCTCTGGGGGATCAGGGCATGTCCACGGAGGCTCACTGGTTGTAACAAATGTCCTTCTCTGGTCGGTGGGGGCAGGGGGGATGTGGAGAGTCAGGGAAGCCGTGCATGGGAGGGGTGGGGTATATGGGGAATCTTTGTTCCTTCTCCTCAGTTTTGCTGTGAACCTAAAACTGCTCTAAAATAAAAAAAAAAAGTCTCAAAAAAGAAATTAATTCCTATGGCAGTAGGAATCCAGTTCAATCCAACCAACATTTAATTGACTTGCTAGTTCCAGTAACATAGCCTTGTTTTCCCCCTGACATTTGCCAGTTTCACTTTGCACAGTTTTCCGTCTCCTGTTTTATTTTGTGGAAATACAAAGAAAAGTAGCAAGTGGCCCCTGATCCTAGGGGTGCACACATTTCAACCAACACAGTCACCTGGGTGGGGGTGCGAGCATTCTTGTTAAAAATGCACATCCTTGGGGCCCCTGGGTGGCTCAATCGTTAAGCGTCTGGCTTCTGCTCAGGTCACGATCCTAGGGTTCTGGGATCAAGTCCCACATCAGACTCCCTGCTCAGCAGGGAAGCTGCTTCTCCCTCTCCCACTCCCCATGCTTGTGTTCCCTCTCTCCCTGTCTCTCTCTGTGTCAGATAAGTAAACAAAATCTTCAAAAACAAGCACACCCTTGGGCCCTCCCCCAATCCACAAATTCCGATCCTCTAGAGACGGGGCCAGGGAATCTGCATTTCCACGACTTCCCCACGTGATCATGTGAGCTCAGGTTTGGTAAAAACCACCTCCTCGGTACCAGGAGCCCGAAGAGCCTCTGGGAGGAAGAATGCCTACAGGGCTGTGCCCCCAACCTTCATAACCGGAGGATGATGGGAACAGACACACAAAGGACCACAGACATCAGGTGAAGAGCAGGCGGCCTGGGACCAGCGCTTCCCCTTTCCGAACGATCGGCACATCTGAAAATCTACCATCACTGTGGCTGTTCCCTCCTAGACGGATGGCGAGCGGGTCCCACTCATTCACAGTTGTCTCCCCAGCGTGGGGCTGAGCAGGTGACATCGGCTGGTCCCAGAGACGACGCAGCAGCAAAGATTCCCAAAACCTTGCCCCAGCGATATATTCTCTGCTCATGGGCACGTGCAGCTTTCCCTGTGGGCCCCACGTGGAGCACCCCAGGCTAGGCAGCCGAACAATCAAACTCAGAGCTTGGACAGGACTCCTTGGCCTCTGAGGAGACAGTGACCCCAGGGAGCTTTTTAACCTTCTGGAAACCGGGAACATTCTGTTTCTAGAAGTCTCAGCTCTAGGGAGCCCCACTTGCTTAGGGTGGTGTCGCCAGCCGGGCTCAGTTTCCAGGATACAAAAACGAAGCAGCTAAACACCGAGTTCTCAAAAGGAAACCAGGCAGGGAGTGAAAGGGAGCCCGAGGCCTCCCGAGGTCTGCAACCCCAGCTGCCGCCCCAGCATTTGCCTCTCCACGGTTCAGAGGGTCCTGGGTGCCATCACCAACCCCCCCAATGCCCCCCACCCCTGCGGATGCATTTTCTTTGACCTTTATCTCTTCTTTGAAATCCAAAATGCTCCTGAAATCGTGGGAGCCCTGATGCGCACACACTGGGGCTTGAGTTTGCTGCAACCAGTTTCAGAGACTGGATGGCTTCTGCCAAGTGTATTAACTTATTGTTCTGGAAGCTGGGAGTTCGAAATCAAGGGGTCGGCAGGGTCGGCTCCTTCCGAGGGCCCCAAGGGAAGGATCCATCCAGGCCTCTCTCCCAGGCTTGTAGATGGCCATCTTCTCCCTGTGGCTCTTCACGTCTTCTTTTCTCCGTGTGTCCCTGTGTCCAGATGTCCTTTTTATAAGGACAGCAGTCGTACTGAGTTAGGGCCCCTGCTCTCATGATCTCACCTTGACTTGATCACCTCTGTAAAGACTCCATCTCCAAACACGGTCTCCTTCCGGCGGACCTGGCGTTAGGGCTCCAGCATGTGAATTTTGAGGGGATGGGGGGGGGACATGGTGCAGTTAACTCCCCATATTAAGCAATTACCAATTAACCAGAATTAACCAATTAAACAGAAGCAAAACAAAGAGAGGCTTGAAGAGAAAGAAAGGCTGCCGATCAGAAAAGGCCCTGAAAGAAGGGATCCGTAGCCCCTGGGGCGGTGGGGAGAGGGACATACAGTTGGTCTCAGTGCCCAGTGGTCCTTACCTGTCTTTGCTTTGCCATTACATTTGCAACTACTTCCCTCTGCACCTGCTGCTCGGGTGACGCGGGCATACTGCTGTTCCACAGCTGAAGGAAGGGGACAGGATGGGGAGATATGCACGGACCCCCCTCCTCCAAGTCCTCAGTCACCCTAACAGCCTACTCCCACGCTGAACGCCCCCCAGAGCCCAACATGCGACATGGCCTTTGCTTTCGGGCTGCCCTAAAAATGCCTTCCAGCTGTGACCAGGGGGCGGAGCCTGTCACCTTTCCTACACTTTTCAGTTCTTTTGGCAACAGGCTAACCTGAAGTCCAATACCAGTTCCGTCACTTACCACCTGTTTGGCCTGGAGCAAATTACTTAACCTCTCTGTGCCTGGGTGTCTTCATCTTCCCGGGGAGATGATGGTGAGCCTCTGTGTTATTGTAATGATTCAGTAAGAGAGCATATGTAAAATGAATGCGTGTGTGCGTGTGTGCGTGTGTGCATGTGTGCGTGTGTGTGCGTGTGTGTGTGTGTGTGCGTGTGTGTGTGTGTGTAGTAAGGCTGGGATTCCCTGCTGCTGAGACGTACAGTTCCTGCTCCTCTCCGTGTGCGTGATGGATGACCGGGGTTCCCAGCACCTGCCCTGCACAGATGGAGGTACTAGGAAATGTTTCCCTCCGAGTGCTGACCCTGAGTGAACCCCAGGCTTCTCGTCCCTGTGCCTAGAAGCCAGGGACCATCCTCACCTCTGCACCCCATACTTTTCCTTGAAGCCGCAAATACTCTTTTTTTTTTTTTTTAAGATGCTATTTATTTGGGAGAGAGAGAAAGTGAGAACACAAGCAGTGGGGAGGGGCAGAGGGACAGGGAGAAGGAGAAGCAGACTCCCCCACTGAGCTCGGAGTCCAACATGGGGCCTGGGATCGTGATCTGAGCTGAAGGCAGCTGCGTAACCGACCGAGCCAGCCAGGTAGCCCGAGCCCCAAGTATTGTTCTGAATATGCCAATTCCTTGGATCACTTTAAGGGAAAAACCCTCTAATAAAGATTGGGCAGTTACAACAGGTGGGGTGAATTATGTCTCAGAACTTGAGGACCTCCCTGCATCCCCCCCATCATCACACTGAGAGTTCTGGGGATCCCGATTCCTGTGGTGCCAGATGACCTCTCTGTATATTCAGCAAGCCAAGCCAGATCCTTGGCCCTTGCTCCGTGCTTGCTTTTGAAATCCAGCCCCCAGGTGAAAGAGTTAACAGAACTTCATCGCAGGAGGATTTCTCCACGATCCGTACACACATCCCAGGGGATCAGGGCTGTGGGAGGTGGTGCAATTCAGTGGCAGTTTTGCTCAGGCCCTTGGCCGGCAGTCCACCGAGCTCCCCAAGCCCGATCGTCCAAGTCAGTTTCAGATTTAATTAGAACAACCGGGCCAAAGCTGAGGCCTCTGCAGAGCCGTCACCCCGCAGCTCGGAGAAGGTTAGGGAGATAAGCATCTTATCATGAAACAGAAAGCTGGAAAAGGCTCCCATCACCTCACCTGTGAAAACAAGCCAGCAATAACCAGGGTGCAGAGGCTCGGAGTCCGGGCTCAAAAGGAGTCAGAGTCATGCCTGTGAGGAGCGAGGGGCAAGGGGAGCTATGAAAAGTACCCTCCAGAGCGGCCTCGAAAGGATCACCTTCCTCCTGTCTCCACAGGCAGCAGGAGGGCCCCACCTGCCTCTCCACCTCCCTCCGGCCGTCTGGGGCCGGAAGACCAGGCACCACCACTTCCCTCCTGCCGGTGTGACTTAGGAACTGATGTCTGGGAAGGGCTTCCAGGACAAAAGCACAGAGAATACAAAGGGAAGAGAGAAGGAAGGAGCACAGACCAGGTGGTCCCTCACCTCTGGATGGAGAGGCCCCAGCAGGGGGAAAGCGTGGAGAAAGATCGGCGCCTCAGCTGATCAGCCAGATTATTGGGTAATTTCCAAGTGTGGGTCATCGGCTCCCACCTCAGAATAGCCCTCAGTTCTGGGAGGCTTCTGATCAATACCGATTCCTAGGCCTCCATCCAGACTTCAGAGAAGACCATCAAATGGTCATTTTAAAACATCCTTCTGATGATGCTGACCACACATTTTTGGAAGCGGGAGCAGCCTAGAACAGGGATTGACAAACTATAGCCTGGCGGCCAAAGGTGGCCCATTGTCTGTTCTGATAAAGTATTATTGAGACCCGGCCACGCCCACTTGTTTATATATTGTTTATGCCTATTTCTGCAAAAAAGCAGCAGAATTGAGTGACCGTGAGCCTCAAGGACCTGCCCCTTTCGGGGAAATGTTGACCAGCTTCGGGTCTAGAAGAGTAGGATCACCTGGAAAGCTGCAAAAATTACTGACGTGACCCGCCCCTGATCAGTTAAGTCAGAATGGGGATAGGGGGAGCCTCGGGCAGGGATAGATTTTTAGGCTGCTAAGGTCCACAAAATGGGGAGAAACCCTGTGGACTTACAGAGTGGGCAATGATTCCGAGTTAGTGCTCCCTCCTCCCATGGTAAATGGCATCGCCAAATACTTACACAGGATCTTCTAGTAGGAAAAAGACCCCGGTTCTAAGAGGGGACTCCGTCATACTTGTGTTCTAGGTTTATACGGCTTGTTTTGCAGGAAGTGAAACTTGGCAGTTTTCTCTCTTGGACCCCAAGGCCTGCTCTGTCCTTGAGGAGACATCCTTAAGTTCCTTCCAGTGGCTGCCCAGCGCTGGCCGGCCCACGGACTGGTAGCCTCGGAGCCAGTTGGAGAAGCTAATAGCAATCCGGGCTCTGGATCCTGCCCAGGAACTATGAATCCAACTCCCTGGGGCCTGGGAAGAGTCTCCAGATAGTTGCAGAAGCTTCCAGACCCGAGAACCCCTAGGAGAGGTCTCTTTGAGGCATAGCCGGAGAAAATTTCACATCAGCTAGGTTGAAGGTGTTCTACAGCCAATGACTTCAGAGTCATTGTTCCTGTTAATGATAAGAATTGGGAAGGGAGCTGACCTGGGTGGGTCCATTTCTTGGCTCCCAGTGGGAAGTCAGACCAGAAGGCCATGATCGCTTCTACCGGCGGCGTGCGTGCGTGTACGTGTGTGCCTGTGTGTGCGTGCGTGAATACGAGACCATGTCTGCGGGTGAGTGAGTGTGCGGGTGTGTGCGTGTGAGCGTGACCGTGTCAGTGTGCAAGTTGGTGAGCCTGTGTGAGCCTGGGGATGAACCCACGTAGTTGTGCGTGAGTGTGTATGAAACATCCCTACACGAGAGACGGTTCTGTCCCAGGAGGAAGAGCTCGGGTTCTGCAGGTGGGCAGCCGGGCGGGGCTGGAGCGGGGCGGGGGGAGGGAGACGCCAAGTCACTGGGGCTCAGGGTCCCCTGCCTCCGCCGGGGCGTGGTCCCACTGCCAGCCATCAGGTCCCTTCCACCACTCCCCTGCCCTGTGCTGTCACTTCTCAAAGGCTGTTTCCTCATCCCAAAACTCGGGATCATAACAAATCCTTGCTGATAAGAGTTTGGAGAGGAAAGACAAAGAAAACGTTGAGATAATGCTCTTCGGCACTCGGTTGAGAACGAGGAGGCCGGCAACCGCTCATTTGTCCTTTTCATGAAATGTTTAGGGAGAACCTGCTCTTGGCAGGTTCTGTTCCAGGTCCTGGTAATAAAGCACTGCACATGGGGTGCCTGGGTGGGTTAAAGCCTCTGCCTTCGGCTCAGGTCATGATTTCACGGTCCTGGGATCGAGCCCCGCATCGGGCTCTCTGCTCAGCGGGGAGCCTGCTTCCCTGCCCCCCTGCCTGCCTCTCTGCCTACTTGTGATCTCTCTGTCAAGTAAATAAATAAAATCTATAAAAAAAATAAAGCATCACACAAAATAAAATAAACTCCTTTCCCTCACGGAATGTGTGTCCTAATGGGGATGGGGGGGGACGGGAGCACACACGGACAACCAACTAACGATACTGTGCCTTCACATGGCTCTAAAACCTGCAAGGAAGAGTGAGCAGGGCCGGGCATCATGCGAACACGGGCACGGAGGACGTTGGTCATCCTTCCAAAAAGGATGCGGCAGACATATCACTGCTTCCCCAACGTGGATGTCTCGTCGGCTTGGCTCCAACATTCCCAAACTTCCTGGGACTCCAATATAGTTATTTGTGGTTAAAAATCGAGCATTCTATCCAGAGAGCTATGCGAAACAAAACAAACACACACACAAAAATAAAGCAGAAATGTAAAAACAAACAAAAAGCCCCCCCCACTTCTGCCGGAGGTTTGTTTGCACTGGCTTCTCTGCCAAGAGGGAATATTTACCCACACGCACAAGGCGGCGGGGCCTTCCAGAATGCAGCCGAAGCGGGGCCCCCGTTGCCAAGGCTGACAGCTTCGGGGACGGCAGGGACCCCGAGCCTACCCCTCCAGAACCCAAACCCTCATTTGCAGCGTGTAATTCTAGACGCACCGAAGACAGAGAAACCAAGATTGCGGCAGCTTTGGCCAACCCCGCTCCCAGGGGGAGTTTTGTAACGGAGGAAGAAGATTTTGAAATAACTCTCCTCTGGCCAGTGAGAAATAAATCTCAGTTTCTGGTCAGAGGCTGAGACTAACTGGCTCTGGGAGTCACTCAGGAGAGAAATCCACCATCTTTACCCTGCCGAGTCCCATCTGCACGCCGGGCCACCGGGGAAAGGACCGTTTCCGCACCCGAATCCGGCCGGCTTTGAAAGGGCCCTCCAGGAATCCAGAAGTCAGATGCTTGATGTTGGCCGTGACTTCCCAGCCACCACCCGGGTCGGCTCGTGCACGCTATGGCCCACGTGCAGGTTTCATTCCCGGAGTCCAACCCCTCGCACCCCCTACCACGCCTCCCACCTCCAGCTCACGCTCACTCCCAGGAGCAGCCGGGAGCCCACTAGACAGTGTCAGCAAAGGTCCTTTTAAAAACTGCTGGAAACAGGGGCGCCTGGGTGGCTCAGTCTGTGAAGCATCTCCCTTCGGCTCAGGTCATGATCCCGGGGTGCTGGGATCGAGCCCCACGTGGGGCTCCTCTGCTCAGTGGGGGAGTCCGCTTCTCCCTGTCCTTCTGCCCCTGCGCATCCCCACTCATACTCTCTTGTGCTCTCTCTGTCTCAAATAAATAAGTGAAATTAAAAACAAAACAGAACTGCTGGAAACAGATACAAAGTGAAGTGTTGTGCTTATTCTCCATCCAGATCAACAGGACTCTCTGCCCCGAGTCCGCACAGTTACACCCCGCACCGGGCACCTAGCGTGTTGAGAACACTCAAAGGGCTGTTTGTGTATATTGCCAGTTTCAGGGAAAGGAGGGTGAAGAGATTCTGCCACACGGGCTGCACACCAAAGACATTCTGGATTCCTCTGTTGACGGCCGCCACACCCTTCCTCTGAGCTCAAAGGCCAAAAGGAGACAGACCATGGAGAGAAGTGATTCCCACTTGGATTTTAACACTGAAGCAAAGAAGACTCCTTAACATACATTTACTGAGCACTCACTGTCCCCAGAAGCGAAAAATGCAAAACAAAGAAATCATGTTCCCTTCTGTCCTTCTAGGAGTGCCGAGTCCATAAAGATAACAGATGAACAAATGTATTTTAAAATGACAATAACATCCATCCTCCTTTCTCTGACCATTAAGACCTTATGTGATCTGGTCCCTACCTACTTTTCGGAACATATGCCACACGACCTTTGCCTCATTCACTCCACTCTAGCTGGTCTTCTGGCCAATTCTTGAACATGCTAAGAATGTTCCTGCCTTAGGAACTTGGCATTTTCTATTCCCTCTGTCTGGAATATTCTTCCTGCAGACATGCCAATGGCTTGCTCCCACTCTTCATTCAGTCTCTGCCCTCCTGTGTCCCTCTGAGCAGGCTCCGCTGTCATTCTACTTACGACAGCCCTGTGGTTTCTCTGTCTGTCCTCTTACCCTGCTTTATTTTTTTCTCAGTGTATCACTACCTGACATGAATGGTACAAATGAAGTTATCATCTGTCTCCCTCAGTGCAAGTAAACCTTGTAAGTGCACCAGCTTTGCTTTTGTGCTCCCTGCTGTATGCCTAATGCCTAACACACAACAGATATTTATTAAGCGAATAAATAAATGCTGTAATAAAATCAGAGTGCAACACAATCTGTCCAACCCACTCCCAGGCGAGGATAAGATTATCTCACTTACAATGTCTCCCTTTCCTGGAAAGTCTCCCCTAAGCACAGTCCTAAGGATCAAATCGTATTTCCCTGATGACATCGATTGTAGGAGCTGGAGATGCGCTTCACCAATGTACAATGAAATCTCAGAAAACTGTTCCAAATCATAAAAATACAACATGGTGTTTTTCCAAAATATTAGCTGCAGAATTGCAGAAGACTTAGATGGGAATGCCCAGCAATAAGGCAAAACAAAGTCAGCATGGTGCCATGGAAGTGGGAGAAGGAACCAGAGTATCTTCTATCAGTCCCTCCCTTTATTCCCCAAAGCAGTTGCTAAGACAGATTATAGGGACTCCAGCCATCTAGAGGCACAGTTTACAAAGTAAATTCCAGAACTTACTGAGAAAAGCTGGGAAATACAAAACGAAGTCAATGAGAGCGTATTTCTCTACTGACACCAAAGTTTCAAAGTTAGAGAAAGCATCACCACCAGCCTGTGGCATGTGGCACACAGACTGAGCCCTCCCCAGCAGTCTACTGCAGTAGCATGAGCCTCCTTTTTGGCTTGCCCCGTGCTGGGTTCAATACACATCGACACAGTGGCTGGCTTTTAAAAATTTGTTATAAAGATGATGTGACCAACTCAATCTTATCAGAGAAGAAAGAGTGATGATTCAAAATGCAGCAGGAAATGAGGAAATCAAGGAGACTCACAATGGAAAAGTTTAGGGAAAAAACAAACAAACAAGATAGAAGCATATTTACTGAATCTGATGGAAAAGAGATGCTGTGAAGCCAGGTGGGACACGTGCAGGTGAGACCCCTGAGTCCCCCGGCTTGCTCTGAGCCCAGTCCATGCCAGCCACCACCGTGGGGACCCCTCTGCAGGCGGTGGAACTTGTGTCAGAGGAAGAGTCATGGGAACTAACATCTCACCGCCGCTCTGCCTCGAGGGCTACAGGACCCCGGTCAGAGAGCACAGATAACCCCCCAGCAGCCATAATAATAACAACCTGCCGCCCCGAGAATTTCCTGGGTCAGCAGGATAGTAAGCATCTCCCATTCACGACCTCAGTTAATCAGTTTAGGAGACCAAAGTGGACTCCCCTCTGCCTTCCAGACACATTACACAGTTTCTCTATGGCGGCACCGCCCTGGGCTTCAAACCCGGGCCTGACCAACCCTTCAGACAAAGAGACCCTCTGCCCACCAGCTCCCTGTCTACACGATGGCCTTCACCCTTTCTACCCTGCACCCCTCACAGGACCTCTGTGAGGGGCAAACGACATGTCCTGTCGAAAGTGCCTCATAGGGGCCCCTGGGTGGCTCAGTCAGTGAAGTGTCTGCCTTCAGCTCAGGCCATGATCCCGGGGTCCTGGGATCGAGCCCCGCGTTGGGCTCCCTGCTCGGGGGGGAAGTCTGCTTCTCCCTCTGCTCCTCCCCTGCTCTCTCTCCCTCTCTTTCTCTCAAATAAATACATAAATCTTTTAAAAAGGAAGAAAGTGCTGCATAAATGGGAGACGATGGTCTAGTTGTCCCTTCTTCAGATGCGCACGGCGGGCCTCTCCCGGGCCGGTCCTCGCGGTGACCAGAGAGACGGAGGTGGAGGCCTCTGGGGCATGCTGCCGGCGGACGACGCAGACAGAAGTAAGCTGAGTGGTACAAAGGGCTGGGGGGTGGGGGGCAGCAGAGCAGACCAGGGCAAGTGATGGTGAGCTGGTGAGAAGAAATTTGGCACAAAGTCAATGGGGAGGGCTTCCCTGGGGAGAGAACATTCGAGCACATGACGCCCATCCCTGGGCGCTTCTAGAGGAAGATCACTCGGGGCCCCAGAACGATACAGGCCACTGGCTGAAGCCCAGTGAGGGGAAGCGTGGTCATGAGATCGGGTGGGCACCCTGGACCAAGAGGGACTTGGGAGTGCCCTCCTGAGAGGCAGGAGGTGGCAGGGGTGCAGCCAACCCAGGGAACCTTGGAAGGAGTGGCTCTGGCTGGTCGCAGAAGGGGGCTCTTGCTCTCTCGGGGGCCAGCAGCTCCTGAGCTCCATGAGCCATGCAGAAACAGCCCAGGCTGACTGCACCAGGGCTCTGTCCTGGCCTTCCACGCCTCTCTTTAGCCCCCTCTGCAATCTGCACGTTAGCTGCTGAGCACAGGGACCAGGGAACAGGAAGTTTGCCCAGGTGCCTCCCACCAGCTTTCCCCCCACCTGCCCCTGCTTATTTGCATGAGATAACAGCAGTGGGTAATTCATTGTAACAGAACAACAGAAACCAGGGGATGGAGAGCAAGGGCATCCCAAAGCAGGAAATGGTAAGGGTGAGAAGTAATGTGTGAAAGCCTAAAGGGAGCTGGGCTTCATTAGGGTGCAGACTAGACTTAACCAAATGTGATTCTCCACGTTCCTGCGAGCAACACCCAATGCAAAAATATTTGCATGCAGCCGCTGTGTATGGCATCGGCTAACACCGCAAGGGGACACCTAATTCAAAGGCATGGAATAATGGCCAGATCGGCTTCTCGCCACATGCATGAGCTCCCAGGCGTGAGGTCCAGGTGTGGCAGTAAGTGGGTCCGCACAGTTCTGGTTTCTCTCCTCAAGGTCAGCCTTCTGGAAGGGGTCTCTTCCCAGGATAATGGCCAGCACTGTTGCTTTACTCTGCGGCTGCCCTTGGCCACAGAGGGACCAGATTCTTGGCTTCTTTCAATGCTGGACCCTCCGTGCGTGGTACCAAGAGGAATTGCATGGGCTAAGGAAGGCAGTGATTTCTGATAGAAGGTTCCCATTCACCCTCAGAAGGAACCAACCCCGTGGACAGCTGGATAAAGCTCTCCAGCCTCCATGGTCATGACACATTACATTTCTGCTGTCTCAGCCACTGGATCTGGGGTGTGTATTGGCAGCCCAGGGAACAGGTGTACTCACCAACAGCTCACACTCCACATCAGGCCTCTAATGCTCATTCTGTTTCCCCGGGGCCTTCCCTGACGCCCTGCAGGGGACACTCATGGAACGGAAGCTGTGGACAGCTCCCGTATGGTGCTGAAAGGTGCTGGGCTCTCAGCTCCTGGTTCTCCAATGAGGGCTGGGAACACGCCCCCATCACTGCTCACTTTGTCCTAGGCACTGTGTAAGGACTAGTTCATTTCTTCCTGGTATTGTTCTTTCCTTTCACTTCACAGGTGAGGAAACAAGGACTTTCGTTGGTACGTGGTTTTCATGACAGACGGTGGGGGAATCTGGAGCATCTTGGCCAAAGAAGAGTCCTCCTGAGAAGAGCTCTGCTCGTAGTTCGTGGCGATGGTGCTCGCTCGTGGAGCCGTGAGCTCTCCCAACCCAAGGAAACATATCCCAGAGGAGGAAGAGGTAGGCGGTCAAGTCAAAGTTCAAGCCTGGCTCTGCCCTCCCCCCACTCCACCCCAAGCCATTTGACCTTGGGCACATGGATTCCAGAGCTTTTTCCACAAGGAGGGTATTAGCCAGAAAGTCCATGCGTCATAGGGCATTCAGCATCCCTAGAACCCAGCCACCTACTCATTGCAAACAACACCTTCCCAAATGGCCCCCCAAATCCTTCTACACATTCATTCCAAATATCCCTTAGGGGACAATGTCCTACCTGGCCTAGAGCCACCCAATCACTCTTTGCTGCTAGAGTAAGAAAGAGACTGTCCTTTCGTCCAGGTCATGAGAGCCTAGGGATTCTCCATCTCCAGAGTGCGCGTTTTCTCAAGCTCAGCACCAATGACGCTGTGGACTGGACGGACGTCTCCCGTGGGGGTCTGTCCTGTGTGCTGTGCGTCTCGCTGCATCTCCGGCTTCTACCATCACATGCCAGGAGCACCCCTCCCCCAAGCCGTGACCATCAAAAACGCCTCTAGACATCCCCACAGGTCCCCTGGGGGGCAAAATCGCTCCCAGTTGAGAACCACTGAGGCAGAACACTCAGTACGAGGTTTGCAGTAGGGCTAGAAGGATTATAACTATTATGGTGAAGACACCCAGCTTTCCTCCAGTTCTATTCAGTGACAGCAACGGATCAATTCAATCAGACGATGAGATTGGCCCACTAACTCCCTGTACACCTGCCTTAGGTGAGCAGCCCACAGGCGTCCTCATCAATTCTGAAGACAGAGTGTATTTATTGCCATTGTCCTCCTCTTGCCCATTTTAAGAGCCCTCAGCAGAAGCCCGGGCCTCCCCTCGGACCTCTCCCTCTCCATCAGCTGTCACACGCTCCCGGCCCCTCCCCCACTTGCCATTCCCTCTCCGCGCTCTCCACCACCGCAGGAGGCCAAGTGCCCTATGTCCTCCCTCCGCACCCCCTAGCAGGTCCTCGAGGAAGACCCTGGTCTTCTCCTCTTCCTCCTTCAACCCTTCCATCTCCTCCTGTCAAGACCACCTTCCCCGGACACCGCGCTGACGCTCCGTATGCCAAAGTCAAGAACTTTCCCTGGCTCTCAAACTCCCGTCCCTCATCTTTTCCCCTTCCCACACGGGCAGCCTTACTTCCCGCGCCCCCCGAGGTGTGTCCCCTGCCCCGTTGCCTCGGTGTCATGCATTCTTGCTACGTCGTCCCGCGTGGTACATGCCTTTCTCCCCACTCCTTTCCCATTCCTCCCGTCCTAGCGCAAACTCGGCTCTCCCCAAAGCCTTGTTGATTTCTCCAAACCCCAGTGACCTTTCCCTTCATTAAACTCCGTTACAGCTTTGGTCATTCCATACAGCAGAACACTTACTCATTGCTTAAATCCAGCATTGCCCCCACCCCCTTTTTTTTTGTTATCCTGGAATGATTAGATGAACAAAAATATTATTTCTATGGTATGAAGCTCAGTCACCCCCCACGCCATCCCACCGAAGACACCTGGCTTATTCTGTCCTTCAGATTCTCACTTAAATGTCACCTTCCTAGCACCACCTTCTCTGACCGTCATATTTAAAGTTGCAACTTCTTCCCAGGCTCCCAAGCAACCCCCCCCCCCCCCCGCCCCGCAACCTGCTGGGACGAGGCAGCTAAAGAGACTGATGAGCTATTGCTAAATGAGCGGCTGCTCTCACGGAGCATCCGTGAGCCGGCAGTTCCTTGGACATCAACTACATTCATGTCATTCCCTTACTTTGTTCACAGTTCAACATCAGATCGGTTCTCAGTATTTTAGGATGACTCCTCATCAGTGCCCGTGACCTTGACTTTAATCTCAAAGGCAAGAATCTCCCCGGGTCTTTTTCATGGAACTTTTTATTCTAAAATAGTTTTTGATTCACAGAAAAGCTGTGGGGTTGGTGTGGCAAGTTCCCATATACCCTCCCCCATCTCCCCTATCATGAACACCTTCCATTACGATGGTTTATTGAACCAATATTGGCGCATTAGTATCGAATGAACCCCATACATTTTTCAGAGACTCTTTGTCCTTCCCGATGTCCTTTCTCTGTGCCAATTTCTCAGCCAGGATACATCACACGTAGGCACCATGTCCCCTCACATGCTTCTTGATGTGACATTTTCAAGCATCCCTTGTTTTTCGTGACCCTGGTAGTTTTGAGGAGCACCGCTCAGATATTTTGTAGAATCTCCCTCCAGTTTCATTTGTCTGATGTTTTTCTCCTGTAAGACGGGAGTTACGAGTTTGGGGAAAGAAGACCGTGGAGGTGAAACGCCAGCCTCATCATCTCGCCTCAAGGCTACATGCTCTCGACATGTTTTATTGCTGTTGATTTTGACCTTGACCTCCTGGCTGAGGTAGCATTCATCAGACTTCTCCACTTCGGAGATCCCTCTCTCCCCTCCATTCCTGACTGTGCTCTTCTGAGGGAAGTCACTAGGTCCTATCTCCTTGATGGTAGAGTATCTACATAAATTCTTTGAAATTCTCCTGCAAAGAGAAGGGTCTCCCCTGATTATGTATTTATTCGGTCATTTACTTACATCACTATGGGCTCATGGGTATTTATTTTCTACTTTGGTTTATAATCCAATACCACGTTATTTTCTTGCTCAAACTCTTGTAGCTTTGGCCACTGAGGGCTCCTTCATTTTGGTTCCCGTGTTCCTTTGCCATGCCCCCAGCCTTGTATGTACGGGTGCTTTGGTTTTGGTTTTGGTTTTGGTTGTAGTTTAGGCATTCCCTTGCTTTCTGGCACTAAAGGTTCTCCAGGCTCATTTTGGATACTTCCTGCCTCCGCCCTGGGATCAGCCATCTCTCCAAGGACCTTGGTTCTTCTTACTGGAGAACAGGACCAGAAACAAAAGGTGTTCTGTGTGCTCATGGGCAGTGTGGCAATGTGAATTCTACATCCTCCAACAGAGCAAGGATACATATGCTTATACTGATCCTTGTTTGTACACACACACATTTATAAATGTTTCTATACGTAACCCTC
The DNA here is from genome assembly GCA_003697995.1 of Taxidea taxus jeffersonii. Lineage (NCBI taxonomy): Eukaryota > Metazoa > Chordata > Mammalia > Carnivora > Mustelidae > Taxidea > Taxidea taxus. The sequence goes on from ML109124.1 coordinate 55,570, forward strand.
TCTGTCCATATTAAGCTAAACACGAGTTCAGACTGATACTTCTAACTGTCATCCATTACCACACAGATCATTCTAGCCTCCTCCCGTTACTTATCTGAAGCGCCCACTCCGACAGTGAGAAGCTGGGCTCCTACCATCCATGCTCCATCTACTTTCCTGCTCGGTTCCGGTAACCATGTAGAGCAGTAGGAGATCGATTAACCCATGTGCCCCTGGGGACCAACTTTAGGAACCAGAGTAGCATTATGTGTGTTCCCTTTGCCTTTAGTCTTACAGAGGCATTTCCGAAGTCACGTAGGTCCACACCTTTCGCTCCTTAACCCTTCTGAGAGAATGTTCCGTGTATTTCCAACACAGTTAGTTTCTTCTATCACATTTTGCAATCCATCCTAGAATCCTCCAACCTCCCACATATTTTTTTGAAAGATTTTATTTATTTATTTGACAGACAGAGATCACAAGTAGGCAGAGAGGCAGACAGAGGCGGGGGGGTGGGGAACAGGCTCCCCGCTGAGCAGAGAGCCCGATGCGGGGCTCCATCCCAGGACCCTGGGATCATGACCTGAGCTGAAGGCAGAGGCTTAACCCACTGAGCCACCGAGGTGCCCCCCCCAATTTTTTTAAATTTAAGATTAATTAATTTAGGGGCACCTGGGTGGCTCAGTGGGTTAAAGCCTCTGCCTTCAGCTCAGGTCATGATCCCAGAGTCCTGGGATGGAGCCCCGCATCGGGCTCTCTGCTCAGCGGGGAGCCTGCTTCCCCCTTCTCCCTGCCTGCCTCTCTGCCTACTTGTGCTGTCAAATAAATAAATAAATAAAATATTTTTTAAAAGATTAATTTATTTATTTCAGAGAGAGAGAGAGAGACAGAGAATGAACACGGGGAAGGGACCAAGGGAGGGAACCTCAAGCAGACTCCCCACTGAGCCCAGAACCCCACACAGGGCTTGATCCCCTGACCCATGAGATCGTGACCTAAGCCAAAATCGCAAGCCAGACGCTCAACCAACTGAGCCACCCAGCAGCCTCCCCAGATAATTTTTTTTTTTCAGTTGTGTACATTAAGGTTTGCTTTCTGGGCTGTAAAGTTCTATGGGTTTTGACAAACGCACAGGGCCATGTGTGCACCATTACCAAATCTAACACAAATGTTCCATTGCCCTAAAAATTCCCCCATGCTTTGCCTGTTCAACTGTCCTCCTGAACCTCTGGCAATCACTGGTGGGTTGTTGTTTTTTTTTTTTTTTCCTCTGTTTCTGCTATCTGTATTTTTGCCTTTTCCAGACTATCCTAGAAATGGAATCATGCGGCGTGTAGCCTTTTTGGGCTGGTTCCTGCTGCTTAGCGATACGCATGTAAGACTCACCGTGCCTTTGTGTGGCCTGATAGCTCTTTCGTTTTTGCCACTGATCAAGGTGGGTACCTACCCAGTTTTCTCGACCCATTTCACCTTTTGGAGTATATCATAGCTGCTTCCAGTTTTGGGTGATCGTGAATAAAGCTATTATAAGCATTGGTGTGAGGGGCCCAAGTTTTCAGATCAGCCAGGTAAATATCCAGGGGCACGCTTGTTGGGTTGCATGGTCAAACTGTGTTTAGCTCTGTAAGACCTTCTCTGTTTATTTGGGAGTTTTATTCATTCGGTCTGGTTGGTTGTTTTTAGGAAGGCTCCGTCCTGAGACATCCATGGACAAATGTTTGATAAGTAACATTTTATGTACCAAGGATCTAACAGTCAGCTGCTTCTAGACTCCGTTCCTGGGAGAGCAGGTTTGATTGAGGCTGAAGGAAAGGACGTCTGGGGTATAACCACCTTCATCGCCAGAAAGAAGGAGTCAGGATGCCTCAACATCAAATCTGCCCATGGGGTCATACACTGTGTTTTCTTCTGCACCTCTGTTGCTTTCAACTCAGCCATGCCTTGTGGTTTCTGAGATAATACATGTGAAAGGAATATTAATCACTATTAACTGTCAAATCATCAATTAATGTTAAATTGTGTGGCCCAACTGAAAACCTTATTGTCTCCTTTTTATTATTTACTGTATCCTCACTCCCTAGGCAGCTGTTTTCCCAAATCCAAACACTCTTGCTGCCACACCCCAGAGTGAGGAAAAGCCCATTTTTTCTGGGGGTGGGGAATAAAGTAGTGTTGAAGAGCCTGAGCTCATTTATAAAATATCAGATCTTTCCAGCAGGATCTGGCTCCCCTCCCATGCACTGGAGGATAAAAGATACTTCCTCCTTCTTTTCCAGTGTGTTGTGGGACAGAGGGGACCTGGGATGTGTCTAGATCATCCTGCCCAGATTCATCCCAGAGCTGTGGGTGGGGGACTTGAGCATGCATTCAAATCCCCTAGATGTTAAGACTGTTAGGACCCATCCCCACAGTGTCTTGTGCAGTAGGTCTGGGTTCAGGAGACCTTTCTAAGAAGTTCCCAGGTGATGAGATGCTGTTGGTCCTGGACACATCTTGAAGAACCACTTCCCCCCAGAGGATTATCTTTCATGCAATCAATGCACCGAAGCCATCACTAGGACTTGCCTTCACTGCTCAGGTGGAAGACAGAGTTGGATGGGAGAACTGGGGAAGGCTAGGCTGAGCGCAGGGCAGGAGGGCCAAGGAGTCTAATGCATTGACGCGGGGCACATGGGTCCCCCAGCTACTCTGGAGATGGCTCCCTACTGTGGAAATATCAGCTTTGGGAGCAGAAATGGACTATGGTGGCCAAAACGCCCTCATGGTAAAAGGGAAGGAAGTGAACTTGGTGGGTGGAAACAACACATAGCCAACCAGGGCAGAGCCATAGTGACCTCAATTTTCTGGCTCTTTCTATAGTAGTAGAGCTGCTTTTCCTTGCTCGAGGCAGTACAGAGGACTTCTGTGCTCGGAGGTGAGGAGGCCAGAAGCAAGCCCGTTCCTGAGATG